>APFE030479132.1:0-17338 GCA_000404065.3 Pinus taeda
AGGACCTACTAGTGCTTGTGAGTGTTGCATCTTGGGAAAGCAACACCATAAAAGTTTTCCAAAGGGAGTTGCATACAGAGTAAAGCAACCTCTTGAGCTAGTGCATACAGACTTGTGTGGACCTATGAGGACACAATCGATTGGTGGAAGTTTTTACTTCCTCACCTTCATTGATGATTATAGCAGAAAGACTTGGGTTTACTTATTGAAGCAGAAGTCTGAAACTTTTACAATGTTCAAATAATTCAAAGCCTTAGAAGAGAACCAAAGTGATCAACAAATCAAGGTATTGAGGTCATATAATTGTGGATAATATGACTCAAACGCATTCCATGATTACTGCAAACAACATGGAATCAGAAGACAGTTTACAACCAGGTACGCACCATAGCAGAATGGTGTAGCAGAGACAAAGAATAGGACAATTATGAACACGGTAAGAAGAATGTTGAAAGGAAAAAACTTGTCTAATGAGTATTGGGTAGAAGAAATTTCATGTGTTATTTATGTGATTAACAGATCTCCTACAAAGAGCGTGATGAAAAGAGTACCAAAACAAGCATGGTCAGGTATGTATTGCAATGTATCTCATTTTAGAGTATTTGGATTTGTCGCTTATGCGCACGTGCCTAAGGAGTGAAGAAGAAAATTGGATGATAAAAGTGAAAAATGCATATTTACTAGTTATATTGAGCAGTCAAAAGCTTACAAATTGTATACCCTGTCACAAAGAAGACCATAATTAGTAGAGATGTTGTGTTCAAAGAACAAGAGTCATGGAATGGAATTGTAGAGAAAATAGTTGATGCACAAGTGCCACTGATGGAAGAAGATGATGTAGCAGAAAAGGAGTAGCAAGGACCATAGGTGAAAACACCAGACAGAGACACACCAACAAGGACTCCAAGGTTTTCAGAGTAGCATGGATCTTCAAGCAGATCAATAGATCGAGATTCTCCTAGCAATCAATCAGGTGATGAATCAATTAATGGTAAGAGAAAGATGAGAAGTTTGAAAGATATTTATGAAAATTTGGATGTTAGATCAAATTTTGCAATGTTGTCATTCCAACCTTCTTCGCTTGAAGAAGAAATCAGAGATGAAAATTGGGTGCAAGCCATGGATGAAGAAATTCAAGCTATTGAAAAGAATGATACATGGGATTTGGTTGATTTACCAAGGGACAAAAATCTCATTGGTGTGAAGTGGGTGTACAAGACAAAGTTGAATGAGAAAGATGAAGTTGACAGATTTAAAGCATGACTTGTAGAAAAAGGATTCTCGCAGCAACCTGAAATAGATTTTGGAGAAACATTTGCTCCAGTAGTTAGAATGGATATTGTAAGAGTAGTTCTAGCCACAACAACTCAGAAAAAGTGGGAATTATATTAGATGGATGTGAAATCAACCTTCTTGAATGGAATTGTAGAATAAGAAATTTATGTGCAGCAGCCTCCAGGACATGCAGTTGAGAGTAATGAAGAGAAAGTTTACAAGTTGACGAAAGCGCTCTATGGACTGAAGCAAGTGCCTAGAGCTTGGTATAGCAGAATCGACAACTACATGATTAAGAATGGATTTTGCAGAAGCAATATTGAGCCTACTTTATACATAAAGGTAAATGAGCATGGACAAATTTCGATTTTTTGTTTATATGTTGATGACATGATCTTTACAGGTGATTTTGAGATAGATGTAATTAAAGCAACCATGATGAAATAATTTGAGATGACATATCTTGGTCTCACGAAATATTTTCTTGGCATAGAAGTTGAGAAATCTAAAAAAGGAATTTTTATTTTTCAAAATAAATATGCCAAAGATTTGTTGAAAATATTGAGGATGCAAAATTGAAAACCTATCCCTACACCAGTTGCAACATGTACAAATTTAAGCAAGGATGATGAAGGATCAGATGTCAATCCAACTCTATTCAAAAGATTGGTTGGAAACCTCATGTATCTCATAGCAACAAGACCGTATATCATGTAAGGAGTGAGTTTGATTTCCAGATTTATGGATACTCTAAAAGACACACATTGGAGTGCAAGAAAAAGAATTCTAGATACATATCAAGAACTAGATATTGTGGCATAATCTATGCAAGCACAAAAAAGAAAGATTTGATTGGATACACAAATAGTGATTTTGCAGGCAATTTGGATGATCGAAAGAGAATTTCTGGTTATGTGTTCCATCTTGGTTCAGGTGTGATTTCATCGGCATCTAAGAAGTAGCCCATTGTGACACTTTCATCAACAGAAGCATAATATGTAGCAACAACATCAACAACATGTCGAGTAGTGTGGTTAAGAAGAGTATTTGATGGAATCAAGCAGAAACAACAAGGATCAACAATAATATATTGTGTCAACACCTCAATGATTTCACTATCCAAGAATAGTGTGTTTCATCAGAAGAGCAAGCATATTGATACTAGATATCACTTTATTAGAGAACTTGTGAGCAATGGAGAAGTTCACTTGAAGCCTTGTAAATCAAGTGATCAATTGGCTCATATATTTACTAAGTCATTAGAAAAGGAAGTGTTTGAGTTTCATAAAAGAAACTTGGGTGTTGTAAGCCTATCTCAGACATAGACCAGCAGGCATGTTTGAGTTGTCATGAGTTATGTTTTAGTTTAGCGGTTGTAATTAAGGGGGAGTGTTAAAATTAGTTAATTACTCCTACATGAGGAGTTGACTAAACATAGAGAGTCAGCTAACTGAGTGGTTGAGTGTTTGAGTGTTTCAGTGTTGAGTCAATTCAAGTTAAGTGATAGATGACTCTGATTCTGTGGTTGCATGTCAATATATTTTATGCAAATAGCTAGTTGGGAAAGGATAAATACCCTTCACCTGGTTCACTGTAAGAATCATGTTTTGTGTGATCAATAGAAGAGAAAAAAATCATGTTTTATGTGTGAATTCATGCTTTGTATCCTCTTCCTTTCCAACAGTGGGAAGAATGGGATAGTAGCGTCAACGAAATTGCAGCAGTTGAATGGACAGTTGGCATGAGAACCCTGGGTAGAAGGGGTACAATATTAGATTTTCCAGAATCTTGGGCAGGTGCGTTGAATGAATCTTAGCCCTCACACAAGCCTTTGGCTTCCTTTTTTTCATGTTGTAACGGTGTGAGGAATCTTCCATGTTAATTTTTCGGTACAACCCATCTAGTGTTGTTATTGAAATAAAACAAGGCTCGCCTTTTTTGTTTTGGTGCATGGCATAGTAAATATAAGAAGGGTGGGTTTGTTTGAAAATAAAAGATTTATACTATATCATCATAAAAAATAAAATATAATTATATTATATTTATAATATAAAAATAAATATATATAATAAATAAAATAATATATAAAAAAAAAATAATATTATAATAATATAAGCAAAAAAAAAGGTAACTTTAGATTTTTTAAAAATATATAAGGGTTTTTTTAAGCATTTGATTAAAGAAAAAAGAGAGAGAGCGGAGAAGAAAATAAGAAGGGGATTTAATTTTGGGATTTATGATGGTTGGATGTTAAAGAGAAATGATATTTCTCTGCTTTGGTATGTGAAGATGGGTCTTGAATAAATCCTAGAGAACACCCATAAACGTATTAATGAACTAGAGGAAATATATTGTCCTTTACGCACCAATATCTCCTTAGAACAAAATAATGGTCAAAGCAACAAACCTTTATCGAAATGAGTATATGCCATTATGCAGCAGAAGCGCCCATGGGAAGTGAAGTAAGAACAAGGAAGAGATGTTAAGCTCTTCGCATTTGGATCAGAGTTGCAAAAAACTATGTTAGTCATAGACTTTCATAAGTTGGAGGAGTTAGACACAAGTCTATCCAAGGTGGGGCAACCAGAATGGAAGAAACTCACTTGGGCTCTCAAGCCATCCATGCTTGCACTGATACAACCCAAACTTTGGGAACATCCTCGTAAAGAGGTCAATCTCACATTTGCTTCTTGTTTCAGTTGAATCATATCTTTAACATTGCCACTACTAGCTTACAATAATGGTATCATGAGGCAGATATTGCATCTAATACTATAATCCCTTCAAAGGTTGAACACCGTCATGCTTCCTGCCTTTCAAAAGTGGTGCAAAATATTAGAAATCATGGTAGAGTAAATATTTGGAACATTCGTGTTGAATTAGGAATGTGACGACTTAATCTCCTAGTTGTTCCATAACTTTATACTAGCATTACTTTAGGTCATCTAAACTGTGTCAAAACAAGCATGAAAAAGATTATGTCATTGCTCTTAGAAGGATATGTCGACATCTATAAGATACTAAGATCTAAACTATTGACCATTTGTAGAAAGGAACTAATTGTATCAAAAACTTCCTAATATCTAGTGGAGAATTTGGTCATGAAAAACACATAATTGCTCAGAAGGGTGCTGACTAAGAAGGAGCTTAAAACGATTGATGGAGGAAGAAAGAAAAAAGGTAGTAAAACCTACAACAAGAATGAACTAAGGAGGAGAGGACTATGCTTTATCTACAAGGGACCTTGGGCACTTAACCATTCATGTCTAGGTGATAGGAAGGAGGAAACAAGGAAAGAGCAAGAAGAGATTCCTTCTAATCATGGGGAGTCTTTTATAGTTGGGTCTATTCATTTTCAGGATGGTGAGCAGCAATGTGATATTATTCAGAGAGACTTGCATGACGACAAGCATTCAAAAGTGCATGATGAAATTATACCTAATGGTATTGATGGGGTAGACTCCTATACAACATATTCCATAGGTCTCTAGGAGGATTTCCATAAATAATATGATAAGTCAAGTATAGATAACAATCCACCAATGCATATGTGTTTGACAGTCGGAGAGGATGAAAAACAAAGTGTCTTCACAAGTGGAGGAGGTCAGGAAGACTTGAGTAAGGATTCAACAATAGTGAACTAGCATGATGAGCATGATCATGAGGGGAAGCATGACAAACTTAGTGTGCAGGATGAACCATTCCTAGAGAGTCAGTCATAGGCTCAGGATGGAGTTATGATAGTTTGGCATCCGGTGCATAAAGATACATAGACATTCAACAAGGCACGAAAATTTCCAGTAGATGACTTTGAAGAAGAGATTAAGCATTTCAAGACAGACCTTATCATGATGAAGAAGGGAGTCTAGATGACCCGAGAGACTATCTTACAGGAGAACAAAAAAATTGAGGAGCTCATAGGGTATGTGCCAATTCAGAGACCACGCTATTTGGTGTAAAGGTACGTCTCAAGTTCCTCAAAAGGAAGTAAGAGGATTACAATTGGGAGTTCTAGAGTATTCCCCTATTGGAGTACATAGATAGGGCTTCCGAAACTACCAACCCACCTATATACATTAGGGCTAGTAGGGAAAAGGTCTCCAAATGGATCACGTTGGGTGACCGAGTGGAGCAACATGAGTTGGGCATCAAACAACATCAACAAAGTAGATTTGTTCCATCTCCATGTATTCATCTTTCCCATGGGATGGATGTGCGAGTGATTATGAGTTGGTACTCTATTAATGTGGTTATTCTTAGGAGGATACTCTTAGCCAAGGGCATATAATAGCATGAGCCCTTAGGCACAGACAATGATGGAGCGACGAGGTGGTATCATAACTCATGGGTCCTAGGACTTGCGTGGCATTGGAATCCACGTGAATCTATTGATAGAAGGATTGGTCAGAGGATTGTTTTGGAATCAAAAACCAAAGGATCCATTCATGTGTTCTTAACAGGGAAGCATATGGTAACACAATGGTTTGTATGGGATATTCATATCCGTATACAAATGTGTTAGCTATGGATAGATGAGGATTTCTTGAGGAAAAGCAATCTTAGGACGAGAGGATTTGTAATATTCCTTTTCTTTGATATCGTCAAAATGGATAAGGTATCGCCATGGGATTTTCCCATGGTATTTTCCTTCATTTTTCAAGGGAAAATAATAAAATAGGGTTTCTAAAAAGTCCATCAAGGCTATAAAAGGGAATAATAGCTAGGAATTTGGGGCATCCTAAGTTATCTATCTATTTTGTCTTTGTTGAGAACTTGGCAAGGCCAGTTCTAGTTTGATCCCAGGGATGGAAACCCCATGGGTGTAATTTCTCTAATGGATCCGTCGAGGGTCCACGATTATGCTTCAATGTCTTGATTTCTCTTTTAATGGGAAACCTTGCATGCCATTAGCAAAGGTTTTCTATATTGATTATTTAGGCATTTATTATTTGAAGTAATTAGTTAAATCAATCAGATACATTTCCATATCCTTTTTGATTTCTCGTTCTTGTTGAAATCTTATGTTATTTAGAACACTAAAGTGTGATATATCTATTGAAATTTTTAACATTTGGGATCTTACACAATGTGGATATACCCTCAGCTATAGGTTGGCTCCTCAAAAGATGAATTTTGCTTCTTATTGAAGAATGTAACTAGTGTCGGTCTTCATAATTATATTTGAGACATAATATAATACATTTGTAAAAAGAAATAATTTTTTATTATTATTATTTTGACTTATTAAAGCATGGGTTTCATGCTTGGGTCAATTTTTTATAGGTCAAAGCCTCCATTGTAGGCTTCTAGGGTTTATGTCAAGTTTCCTTATGCATGTTGTAGAAATAACCATTCTTGGGATTTATTTGTCAAGAAAAAACATTATTTTAATGTAAATTAGGTCTTCTAGGCCTCCTCCACCAAGTCAAAATTAAAGAAGGGAAATTCAGCCTCATTAGAATAATTTGATCACCTAAGATGACTATATATGAGTAGCAACTCGAATCATTTGGAAGATATATCTCACAATTTTGAATTGCAGTAGCTGGAAGTAGTAAAAAGTGAGTAATTCAATAAGCAAGAAGGAAAGGGCTAACGAATAAGAAGGAGGTCGTTATTTTTCTAAGGAAGTCAAAATTCTCTCTCTTATCTCATACATGCGAAGGAATTGAAGATGTTGGAGGGACGAAATTACAGTCTTGAAGTTGAGCCGAAATTCTAATGTAGTAGGGTATACAATTGTTAATTGATGCAAGATTGGTGCAATATTGAAGTAGGGTTGATGCAGTATCATTGCAAGTGATATTTGAAGGATGGAAGAATAGTTTGAGGGCTAACCTGGTTGAGAAGGAATTTCTGTTGGTCTAGCATCTTGGTCTATCTCATTTGAATTATTGAAGGAAGAGTTCTTGACTGGGTTTTCCCCTCTATAGGGGTTTTAGCCCTGACTGAGTGCCTACATCTAGTGTCCTTGATCTTCATGTTTTGGTTTTTGTAATTTCTTCATGAAACATAAAAGAATGACATAAGAAAAAGTATTAAGAACTCAATAATATCACAAGTAATTATCAATAAGAGAAAATATTTCTACCTTTCTGATTTTCTAACATTATATTAGAGCTAAGGTGAATAAGGGAAAAAAAAAAAAAACATGAAGATCTATGGAATAAAAGGAGATTGAAGGAAGTTCATTAAAGGGATCATATAAGGAGATAAGCCTACTATCTACAATAACTATGTCTAACTCAATGAAGGGATAAAAAAAACTAGAAGGAGCCTCCAACTACAGGGCATGGAAAAAGAGGATAAATCTCATCCTTAAGAAGAACAAAGTCTTGGATCTAGTTCGAGGAAAAGTCAAGAAGCCTACATATGAATCATAGAAAGAAAATTTTGGTGAAACTCAAATTGTGGCCATGAACTTAATGGTGGATGGAGTAAAGGACAACCTCATCCTATACATATCCAACATAGATTCCACTAAATAAATGTACGGAGCTCTCTCCAAAATATTCACCATCAATAACATTGGTCAAATAGCAAGCCTCAAGAATAAATTAAGAACTATTAAGATGTCAAAAGATGATATTGTGACATCCTACTTTATAAGGATATGTAGAATCAGGGATGAACTCCAAGCAGTATATGAGATTATAAAAGAAAAATAGCTCGTAATTACTTCTCTTGTAGGTATACTCAAATATTTGAGTGCTTTTGCATATGGAATCAACAGTTGGAAGGAGACACCAACATTCCAACAAAAGTGGAATGCATGCAGTCAATAAGAAGCTAGAGTATCATTAGTAAACAATAAGGAGCATGAAGAAGAAAATACCTCTAATTCCTATTACGATCATCACAAGAAGAAGGGAACCTTCAAGAAGTTCAAAGGACCAAAGAAGATATTTGACCTATCCAAGTTCGAATGTTACAATTGTCACAAGATGGGTCACTACAAAAATCAATGTCTAGAGAATCAAAGGAATGGGAAGAGAGAAAGAGAACATGTGAATATTGTTGATGAAGCTCCGCCAACGAAGAAAAAGACAGAGGGATCTAAAATCAAGGACTTATTTTCTAGAGAATCTTAAAGATATTATCCCTTGCATATTCTTCTACTTTAAGTTTTGCAATGTTTTCCTTTATGTTTTGTTTTCTAGAGTTTTGTGGGTCTAACATGTCTCGTTAGAAAATTTTTGAATTTTTGATAAGTAGTAGGTATCGCTCAGAGAATGGATTAAGAGGGATCCTCCACCATTTTACCAAAATATATCTTGTTCATTGTCCCCTCTTTTATCTTTGGTTTCCCTCTTATATCAAGAATTGTTTGTATTATAATAACCTTTTATGTTTTCCTTCGTAGGAAATATTACAAAATACAAAAGGTTATGAAAGAGACTTCAAAGCATGAAGGAAGATTTGTTGCAAAGGAATCCCTTCAATAATTGATGTCCCAAAAAGTTTGTTAAGAAACAACTCAAGGTATGTCTTAGAATATAAGTTTTTTTATGAAATTCTCTTCGTGTAAAAGGTATGTTCATTCTCTTTTTAAATTTTCTACACATTACTGACATCATTATGTATATGGTTTTGAATCTTAAAGATTATTGTCAGGGTGATTAATGATTAGATTGAATCTACCCTCATTATATTATCATTCTTGTGGAACCCTAAAAAGGTTTACTGTAAAACCCTAACCTAAAGGTGTGTCAATATTGATTATGAAACCCTAGTCGATCTAGGGTTGTTGATGAAATCTAGAAAGCCTATTATGTTTAGGGTTTTTGTATTGTTATGATAGAAACCCTAGTACTTTAGGGTTTTCTGTTAATGTCTATGTTATGTATAAAAACCACAGATCTTTAGTGTTTGATGAATTACGGTTTATGAGAAAAAACCCATGTAGTATTTATAGTAATATCCTAGGAATGAAACCCTAGGTGTATATTCGTATAATTGAAACCCTAGTTAGTATATTTTTTTTTTATATATATCTAACCTCAAAGAATTGATGTCGGTGTTTTGGGTTTACGTAGAAAATATTGATGTGAAATGCAAGTGCAACCTAGATGTGTATATGCAAGTATGCTAACTTAGTTGTTGATACTCAGGTTTTAGTTTGTGAAATATAGGGTTTGTAACAAAACTGTAGTAGAGATTAATATTCTAGGACATTATGATATTATTTTCAGTGTGATTTAGCTTTGTTGATAAAATATAGGATTTTCTACAAACCCTAGTAGAAGTCGGACACGTAAAATCATGTTGTTCAAACTTTAGATGTATAGTAGGATTGTTATTGAATTACTAATATCGAAGGATTTGTAATCTAGGGTTTGTAATGAATCATAGTAGAATATATCATATATGTCTAAAATAATATTGAGGCCCTACATATAATGAGACTAATATATTGATTGAGTTGTCAATGTATTCCAGGGTTTCTAACAAAGCCCTAACAGGAAGTTGAATATGTATCTCTTGTTGATTATGAACCTAACTAGGTTTAGGTATTTGATGTCTAAAATTTGAATGTTTTTATTATTTCATTTTATTGACGTGATTTTTATATAGTTAAATTCATGCTTCTATATATTTGTTATACTTGATGTTGAAGATTTTATAGGTACATAATCTTCAAGATGTTGAAGATGTTCATAAGCATGTTGAAGGAAGCTATAAGAATGATAATGATGAACATGACCTTGATGCAACGAAGCCTTGTAAGAATGAATTTTATCTAATACTATGGAATTGTTGATCTCCCTAAGTTAAGAGGGAGCCTCGATAGAAGAAAGGGTATATATTCCTAGTTGAGAGGGAGGGAGCATTATGACAGTGAACAATTTGAATCAAGAAAAATAACTATAGATGAATGTTTGTGAAAAGACTTGAGAAGATCTGAGGATATATTTGGTGTTGCTTAAGAAATAAGAGAAGAAGAAAGCTTACGAAAAATTATATATGGATAACTTGATGATGATATAAGAAACATTTGAATGAATGAGGACCCTGAAGGTTTATGTTTACTTGTATTTTTGAAAGTTTATTATTGATTGGGGTTGTGTTTGTATAGGTAAAGCTCTCCATAAGAAGGTGAAATACTTTGTAAGCATGCTTAGACAAATGAAGATATCTGGCTTAGTTTATTAGGGAGAGATGAAGCATCTTATGGAGGATGCTTGGGAGGACATATGGTCGCCCTGTGTGTTGATGTCTAGATCTCAAAGAGGGAAGGTGGTGTTACTCATAGAGATCTAACCTTGGATACACACCTAGATCCCTCGGTTGATGGTTAGTAAGTAATCCTGATGGTATGTAGAGTGGCTGAAGGCTTGAGTCCATCTTAGTTCCACCCAGATAGAATACCCTGGCCAGATATCTAGTCTGGAGCACTCAGTATGCTAGAAATCTTCGTAGTTCATATGGAGATTTTCCATGTACCTCTATAGATATAGGTAATTATGAATACCTCCCTAGTTAACGAGTGTTGAAGAATGTAACTAGTGTCAGTCTTCATAATTGTATTTGAGTCATAATGTAATACATATGTAAAAAGAAAGAAAAATAAATTTTATTATTAAATCATGGGTTTCATTATTGGGTCAATTGTTTATAGGTCAAACCCTCCACTCTAGTCTTCTACGGTTTATGTCTAGTGTCCATTTCCATGTCATAATTTAAAGAAAATTTCTTTGGAATTATTTGTTAAGAAAGAAAATTATTTTAATGTAGATTAGGTCTTCTAGGCCTCCTCCACCAAGTCGGCCTCAAGGAAAGGAAATTTTTCCTCATTAGAATAATTTGATCATCTAATATTACTGTATACAAGCAAAAACTTGACTCATTTATAATATATCTCTTACAAGTTTGAATTGCAGTAGCTGGAAGCAGTAAAAAGTGCAAAATTCAAGAAGGAAGAAGGAAAGGTCTAATGAAAAAGAAGGAGGTCGTAATTTTGCTAAAGAAGTCAAAATTATCTCTCTCTTGTCTCACATGTGTGAAAAAACTGAAGCTACTAGAGGGCCGAAATTACAGTCTTGAAGTTGGGCTGAAATTCTAATGCAGCAGGTTTAAAAATTTGTCCTTGATGCAGTATTGAAGCAAGGTTGATGCAGTATCATTGTAGTTGATATTTGAAGGTTGGAAGAATAATCTGAAAGTTGAATTGGTGGAGGAGGAAGGTATTTTGGTCTAGGGTCTTAGTCTATCTCATTTGAATTACTGAAGGGAGAGTTCTTGATTGCGTTTCCCCTATATATAGGTTTTACCCTTAGATAAGTGCCTACATATGGTGTCCTTGATGTTTGTGATTTTGTTATGGTAATTTCTTGATGAAATATAAAATAATAACGTAAGAAAATATAATAAGAACTCAATATCACAAGCAATTATCAACAAGAGAAAATATTTCCGCCTTTCCAATTTTCTAACACTTCTCAAGCCACTAGCTACCTCAAACAATAAAATGCTTCTAATAATAGAATCAATTGAATCCCTTGTACTAAAGCTTTATGTATTCATTCACAATTTTTAAAAACTCATAATCAATTTAAATATTCTTAACTATATTTTACGGATCTTGTAGAAACCAAACCCCTAAGTACTGTGAGGTTAATGTATATGAAACAATTCTTAAATGTTAAATTTTTAAATGAATTTTGAGATTAAGATGAATTTCTATGTGACATGGTAAATGAAAAGAAATGGATACAATACCATCCAATGCATATAAATAATACTCAATTATGTATGTTAAATTGAAAATGGGCAATTGTACTCTTAAAATTTAATAGCACAATAACGAAACTTCTATGAAACATGATCTCATTCAAGATGAATTTATCTTATTTTTCAATCTTTAACCAAAACTCGCATCTATGAATTTTTGTCAATATAATATAAAATTCCATAAAACAATGACAAATTACTACCAAATCTATGGTGGTAGAAATCCTAGATCATGGAAAAAAAAAATTACAAACATCTATTATTAATGATATATAGATTTGTGGTGAGTGGTAAACCTATAAGGTCCTTAAAATGCATCAATCACCACACTTCTTACCCCAAACCATAAATCTAGAAGTAACCCACAACACTAGGTGGAAGGGGTAAATGCATGGAGTAAACAATTCCATAAAATTGTAACTAAAAGTAATAATAAAGAACCCAATTTAGTATATGCAAAATTGTTAAATATAATAAACAAACTCAAAAGTCAAAGTTTGGGCGCACTTGACTGAATTGAAACCAAAATTACATTTTGGACCGTTTCGACAATTTAAGTTGATTCACCTAGATGTTTCATATGTACAATTACCCTCCCAAGCTTATAAAAAAATAACCACTTCAAACAGTCCACAAATTTCTCCTTGACTTACTAATCAACATGAAATCCTTGCATGACCTCCCATTTAACATTAATTATTCTTTGATACATTTTTATTGGGTAGATAGTAACCTTATTTTTAATATCTACAAATTTCTCCCTAGCTTACCAACCAACATGAAATCCTTGCATGACCTCCCATTTAACATTAATGATTCTTTGATACTTTTTCATTTGGTATATAGTAACCTAATTTTGAATATCTATGTAGGTTCTTACCACCTTTTACACAAACCATTTATATTTCAAAGCTTTTGGGGCTGTAAATTGGGAAATCAAAGAAGATGGGAAACTAGTGTGTAGATCCAATTTTCAATATAAACCTTGAGGGAGGGGGTTTGTAGAGCAATGAATTTGGGTGCTATGTTGTTCAAAGATCACATATTTTTTTATTCTTATGAAAGTGAAATATTTTCAATAATCTTATAACTCCATGTCCACCTATAGTAGTAATAGATATTTGATTTTTTTATCTAGAGATATAGAAGAGGAAGTGATGAAGGTATGATGATGGAGTAAACCAATAAGATGATATTTGGTGAGTAAAAGTAGTTTCAAGGTGAAGAGGGGATGCATAGGGTGTTGTGTTGGATGGATAGCTTGACAAGTACATTAATGTCATATGGTATCAACATTACTTAATATTAAATAGTCCAAATGTATACTACTTCTAAGATAATAAGATATATGAAAATACACTTGGACTATTTTATAATGATTTTGAAACATTTTTGGAAACTTTATTGATCTTACAACTTACTTCGTAATTTGAAAAAACCTAATAAGTTTTTCATTAATAAGTTTAGTTTGATCTTAAAATCTTCTAAATTTCAATTAAAATCTTATATCTACACATAAATCTTATTGGAAACAATGTTGTATGTTTTTAGAGTTTCTCTCAACTCATTTCTTCAAAATTAATACAACGAATACTTTTTGTGATATGAGTATGATCTCTTTTGGCTAAAGATAATGCACCCTTTCACAACGTAGATGATGTTGATAATTGCAAAAATTTACATAACTATAAGTTGTAATTACATAAAATTGTACTTAAAATTATAATTTATAACAAGTATAATTGGTAATTATAATAAATTTAAATTTAACGATTTTTTGTTTTTAATTTAATGTTATAATAATAGTTTTTATTGTTTATTTTATATATATTATTATAAGAGTATAATTAGTATCAATAAAAAAAGTCTATTTTTATAATAAATTTATTTTATATTATTATTTTTGAGTAATGAAATTATATCTATATATATATTGGAATAGGGTTTTTATAATTTTAATTTAATTATCAATAATGTTTGGAGTGATAGTAGAGATTTAACCCCTCGGATGCGAGTGATTAATTTGAATTTAATGGAGATTAGACATGAGGACGACAGAAGGCCAAGCCACATGGCCACCCGCATCCCCATCCATACCAATTTATGGCGAGCCACTGTCAACCTGTAGGCGTCATTAATCTGGTGCTCAGGTGGAAAAGCTCGTTGCAGGCTTAAGGCTATGGCTTCAGCAATCCTGAACTCATTCACCCCTTCCCCACTAAATTTCTCTTGCCCCCCTTATGCTGCAGAGCCGAGCTCTTGCATGACAACAAGGAGGCACCGTTGGCTTCTCAGCTGTGTTGATTTGGGGAATGGCTTCCATTTCTCCCAAACTGCTCACTATGCTCTGAATTCTTCTTAGAATACCATTGTTCCTTGCCTGAATAGCTTTATATTCCAACGTAATCTCTGCCTCACCCTTGGCAATCAGTGCTAACATTACTGTCATCTCAGCCCACACCTTTAACAGCCAACCTGCCTAGAGAGACATACCGCATCTTCGCCACCGGTTGCGCTGTAGGAGAGGTAGCAGTCACAGTAGAAACATTCGCTCCCCTTCACCACCACCTCCTGAGCCGACGACCCCTTCTTCCTCCCCTTCGTCTCCTCCATTCAGAGGTCAATTCTCTGGCAAATATCCTGCCACCTGTAGAGGAAGATGTCAAGCCCATGCCTATGGTTCTAGAAGAATGAATGCTACAACACAAATGACCAACTCCCCTGCCCCCCTCATCTGTCACACCACTCGACCCAATTCCGATTTCATAGTACCTTGAATCGTCCTGATATCATTGCCACTGTAACAGTGGCTTTTAGAGAATAAATTTGACCGCAGGATGCTTAGACCCATGATCTAGTTCCAGAGAAAGAGGATAACAACAAGCAGAAGAAGGTAAAGGAGAAGCAAGCCATCAGCGGACGAAAACACTTGGATAGTAGGTCTCCTTCGCCTGGTCGCAAAGATGGCCATGACAGCACTCCGCATGGTGAGGACATCTCTGGTGGCATGCAGTTGAAGGCAATTTAGGTGGCACGCTCACAGACGGGGGTGTTAGAGTCAGTCTGGTCAGCCCTCTGTTAGGGATCAAAACTCTTTATGCATTTCATTTCTGGGTGTCCCGCTCCATCCACTCAGCTGCATTCCACTAGGGGCATGCCATAATCTAATGGAGAAGATCATGATAGTCATTTTCCCCTCATGTCTGGTTCTTGCTGGTTCAGGTCTTTTGTCGGTAATCACCAAAGTCCATGACAGTTAAGGTCTGGTCCTTTATAGGACCAAAGTCATTTTTTATGTTTGGGTCTAGGGATTCATCAATTTGGTCTTTGAAACCTGTCCAGTAAAAGCCATGTAGGGCATAGGGAGGCCCTTACACAGCTATGGTTCAGAGAAATTCATCGTCAGGTGGATATACTTCGACTCTTCTTCAAAACTCTGTTTTGAAGAAAAGTCAAACAAGGTCATTTATGACAAAATCTTCCAAAAATCGCCAGTCGACTTTTGCAGATGTTGTCATGGTTTCCATGGTCAAATGCTCAGTCATACAGTCCCCACAAAGAAATGCCGAAAATTTCATTATTTGAGCCAAAATGTCAAAGGAAAAGTGAAAATCAATGTGTTTTAAAGTCATTAAAAAAAAGTGCAAAACTCAACATTAGAAAATGGGTTTTCAAGGAAGAAAAAATCAAACCCATCTCTCCCAAGCCTATATATACTTGTTTTTACCCAAATCAAAGCCATTGTGCTCTTGCAAGACTTGGAGAGACATTGCAAAGGTGAGAGGGCGAAATCGTGAGAGTTTGAGTGAGTGAGAGTTGGTTTTAGAGGGCGCAGCGCATACACCCAGGAGCGCGACGCACACAGAAGGCGCGGCACACACGCAGCCTGCCCACCGTTCAGTTTTCTCAAGGGCGCGATGCACACCCAGCGCGCGATGCACACAGCCAGGGCCCAAAAACGTTGCCAAAGCACTCCAAATTTTGGTGAAGGCTAGCAAATCAAGAGGTAGGCCATGTTGACACCTCTTCTCCATCAAATTTTGTCATTGATATGGTGTTTATGAGATGTTTAAATGTCACCCAAAAGCATAAGGTCAACCATGAAAAAATCACCAAGAGAACGATGGTTAGGGTTGCAAAAATGTGATGATAACACCAAGGTTTCACTCCACTCCCCTTGTTCCCTCACCCATCATCTTTCTCATCTCCCCTTGACCATTTTTCCTAAAAACTCACCCCAAATCCACTAAACCCTCCCCCTATTCCTCCAAGCAAATTAGAGTGAATTCAGCAGCGCGCAGCGCACACACAAGGAGACGCGGCGCACTGGGAGCCCGACCACAGTGTAAAATTTCCACTAGCGCGGCGCACTCAGAGCGCCCGACGCACTGGGCAGTGCGCGTGGCGCACTGGGTAGTGCGCGCAGTGCACAGAGATATGAAGCCCAAAAAACAATAAATTTGCCTAAAAACTTTGGATGCTCATCAAATTTGAAAAGATAGGCAACCTACATATACTCTTGCATTAAACTTGGAAAGAGTAGGATGGTTTAGGAGTATGAATCAAATGCAAAAGTTTTGATAAAGCCAACAAAAGAAGACATAAAGAAAACATGGTCCTATGGTTTTGCTACAGTAACAGTGCTACCAAATTGTTCTCCTACCCTACCCCTATCACTATTTCCTGTTATACGATAATAGTGTCCACACGGATGCTGCTATTCCCACTAAGATGTGTGGCTATCTTAGAAACAAACAATCAAAGTCTACTGTTGATTCCTTTTATGAAATTAGATGAGAGGAGAACCAAGAGGGCCAACCTGAGTCTTGCGCTCGATTCCCTCTCCTTCTTGATAGAGTTTTGCTGTTTGCTCTTTGTCTGCTCAGCTTCAAAAGGGACCTGTAGAATCACAACAACATACTACTATGCAAGAAACAAGGATCTAAATTCACAAATAATGTAGGATCAGATGTACATTAACCATATAAAAGCACATATAAAAAAATACACCAGGATATGGAAGGAAACAAGAATAGATTTATTCAGATAAAAGTAGCAAGAGGATTACAACCATGAGCAACTCTGACCCAGCATCATCCTCCAGCTACGAAGCCCTTCTTTCACCTCAAGCAAAGCAAAATCACCCAACACTGTGAATGTACACAAGAATACTGACAGCACTTCTCTATAGATTACAAAATTCCAGCCCCCGGATCTCTGTGATGAGGGATCCATATATAGATGATTACAGCGAGGTGAGTCATCTTTTGGGATCTTGATTAGTGTCTTCTCTCTGATAGTTCCTGCTTCCACTTGGAGAATGAAGATCTCT
>APFE030479132.1:33243-66393 GCA_000404065.3 Pinus taeda
GTAAGTTACAAAATGTACAACGGTAAAGAAACACACTTTACCTAACTCTATACCTAACTCTATACTAGACCAAGTTGAACTTAACTATTTCCTATGTGTCGGAATATCCTAACAATTGTCTACTGCTCATGATACATTAAAAGTCAGCAAAGTTTATCTCACAGGCATTCAGGTCTGTCTACAAAATGCACAAGAGAATTTATTTTTTGCAGCTCAAATCTCAGCTAAAACAAGAAGAATTAAAACAGAGGAGTCATTTTGAGCATGTTTCTGTTCAGAAGATTGAAACAAACTCCCATAAAGCATAAGTTGTACATGCAGAAGCAAAAATTCAACATACACTTCCCAAGCCCATCATCATACCTTGGGAAGAACTTATCCACAATAAGCAAAAAACTGGTCTTGGATGTGAGAATTACTTGTCCTTTCATATTCCAGATTACGCAAAGCCCATTCAGTTTTAGAGTGTTGGATTCCTTCATGACAATTCATCTCCGGCTGTTCTAGACTCTGTTGTTGGCATTATGAGACAAGTGTTGTCCTTGATGGCAAATCACACAGATGATAAATTATAGTGCAGCAAAGTTATTTTCAAGTTCACGCACTTTCATGGTTAGTTCATGGTATTAGTCAAACAATTTTTGATCCTATGGTTTTGGCCTGTGGTATTGCATCCAAAAGTGTTGATCCCAAGTATTGGGTCCATGGTATTGAATTGTTATGGTTTTTGGTCCGTGGTATTGTGAAAGGCCTAACGCTATAAAAGAGAAAGGAGATCATTTGGCAGGGCATCTTCTGAATAATTGAATATCTGATAAAGTGCTAGATCTGGAATACGGTGATTGGGTTATGGTGCGGATCTAGATCTGAATAAAGAAGGAACCTGAGTGCAAGGAGAAGGATAAGTTCTATTGATGGTTCAAAATCTTAAGGCTGGAATAGTGGTATCTCTATATGTTTTTGATCTGTGATATGTGGCGCACGCTTGATCTATAAATCTGATAATCTGGGTTAACTAATATCTGAATGTTTGAAAGAATGAATTTATAGATCTGTACGCAGATTTCTGTTGGTGAAGTTGCGGACTTTACTTGAAATATGTTTTAGCTGTTTTTATCTATTATTGCGGTGTTCAAGGTTCTGATTTGATATCTGGTTGCTGTGTGCTGAGAAAGTATTAATTCAGTTTATGCACAAGGAAGTTGGTTGATTGCAGATCTATTTGATACTTGATGGATCAGGATCTTAAGGATTGGAATGTTTATCATTATCTGGTTTGATAGACTAGATCTGAATTATTGACGTATGTTTTATGAATGGTATGATCTGGGTATGTCTGATGTATGGAACAACTGCAAAGTTATAAGGAAATATTTGAAGATCTGTATGCGGGTTGGATTTGGTGAAAGCATTGATTCAATATTTGGTAATTCAGAGATTGATGATGCTAGTATTGATTGATTATGAGCTTTAATGATATTAATGGTCCAGTATGAAAATTAGATGAAACGTGGCCTTTCAGATTATGATGTTGTGCTTCAGTGTATCCAGTCTAAAAATTGATGAGACATGGTACCTGGAGGAAGAAAGAGAAGGCTATAACCTTCGATAGGTCGGCACCTACGTACTAGTACATCAGCTAGTACAAGAGCCAAGGGGGTGGTAGCTCCCTCCTAGTAGCAACTGGAAAACAGGTAAAGGTTGGAGCATTTCAGCAGGTAGCAGCCTGCGTACTAGTAAATGGATCCGCTAGTACAAGAGCAAAGGGGGTTGTAGCTCCCTTCCAGGAGAGTCTGGAGAACGAGAGAAGGTTGTAGCCTTCTGTAGGTAGAAGCACGTGTACTGGTATAAGTCTGCACCAGTACAGAACTATTGTAAAAGGTATTTCTTGTTAAAGAAGATTGAGACGACTTGCAGCAGGTGGTTTTCACCCACATTGGGTTTCCACCTTACATCATGGTGTTCATGTGTGCTTCCTGTGTGTGATGATCTATTCTATTTTAATGCTCTGGTTTACTGCTCATATGGTTAATAATGTTCTGATGCACTCATTAGAGATCAACTAACTGAATCATATGTTTACTGTATATATACTTGTTGCATCACATATGAATCTTAATATGGAAAGTGAAAAGTTATATTGATCTGATAATACTGATTCACCCCCCCCTCTCAGTATTATTTCCAACAATTGGTATCAGAGTAGGTCCTTTTGTAGAAGCTTGATCGCTTGAAGGAGATCCGTGGAACAATGGGAAAGAAGCTTAAGAAGAAAGCGCCTAAGCAGAAGAAGACATCTTAGAAGAACTATGACAGTGGGAGAATCGATTGGGGATTATGCAGAGGCACTTCAAATTCAGAATCATTTCAGAATGAAGATGAACTATCAATTATGAATTTGTTATCCTCTGATGTTCCAACTATCTATCCATTTGAAGGTGATGTAAGTGATAACAAAACAACTGAATGTGCTCTTATGGGTGAGCAAGAAGGATATCAAATAGAGGCAGAATTTAAGAGGCTGACAGAAAAAATTAGAGATCAAGAAGATCTATTGAACATAAAGGATGATGCCTTCAAAGAATTAGCTACCAGACTAAAGGCTCAACAAGAGGAAGGAAGCAAGGTAAGGAAGTTATTCAAGGACAAATATCAAAAGTTGCAGGATGAAGTAACATCTCTAAGAAATGAAGTCAATGAAAAGAGCACAACAATCAAGAAACTCAGAGATAGATCTAGTTATTATGAAAGGCTTGAAGCTACGATCCTCTCACTAAAAGAAGATCTTGAAGAATCAAAGAAGCAGAATAAAGATCTACTCCAAGCTATTGAAAAACAGGAAAACGAAGTTATCAGCTTAAAATCTCAGCTGGAATGTGCCTTCAGAATTCGTCAAATGCACCAGGATCTGAATGAAGAACAAGAAAAGGAGATTCTCAAACTAAGGCAACAAATGGAAGAAGGAAGAAAGTCTGAAGAAATTTTGAAGAAGCAAGAACAACTTCAGATTGAGGTAAATATCTTAAAAGAAGAAAAGGATAAACTATTACGATTTCAAGATAGTACTAAAGTCTTGGATGATATTCTTAGTAGTCAAAGTTCTCCTGCTATCAAAATTGGTCTTGGTTTTCATGAATCTGTTGAAGGTGAATCTAGTTCACAAGGTGAGGAAAGGAACTCTAAAGAGAAATCTAAAATGATCAACAAGGAGAGGAGAGGTCAACCCCATCAACAATCAAGGAAATAGATTCTTGAAAGAAAATCTTTTACTCCTAACTATGGAAGTAATAGTCGGCCATTTACTCAGATGAATAACATTGAATATTATGAATGTGATAATCTTGGACATGTTGCAGCTAGATGCAGAAGAAGAATGGTTCAAGATCATCACACAGAAAGATCATCACATTCTAGGTATTTTAATGGATATTGTTTTTCTTGCAATATGTTCGGTCACAAAGCTGTTGATTGCTACAGAAGGAATATGAAACATGTAATATGTTATGCATGCAACAAGCTTGGACATATAGCCAAGGAATGCAAGAACAAGGTACGGGCACCACACCAAAAGGAGAAAACATCATCACACTTGAAGATATGGAAGAAAAAGGAAGTACGGTCAGAAAAATGTGGCACAGCACAATGTACAGGCACAACAAACTTAGAAGGAGCTGAAAGTGTGAAACTTCAGTATCCTGAATTTCATACGCAAGTTTCATAAAGGAAAGTCGCGTATATACGCGAGTTGGTCACTGCACAGTTGTGTATATGATTGTTTGAGGAAAAGCAATAGGGACAGGCTCAGGAAAGAGGGTCTGATATGGTTCAGTCCATTATTTAACATGTTTTATAATGGTTACAATCTATTAATGATGTGTGGAAATGTCTTGATCCTAACTTGATGATGATGATGTCTTGATACTTCTTGTTGATATATGCGTGATCAGATTTGACAGTTTACAGATGGCACAGGTTCAGAGGGAGCAGATACTTTTAATAATGCATTGTTGGCATTATGGTTAGTGGTTCTTGGTGATGATGCTTAGGATACATCTTGCTATGATATGATTATGAGTTGTCCATGACAAAATCTCATATGATGTTTGGGGTTACATAGTTGATGATCAGATCAGATTTGTGGTTGATTCTTTGATATAGTGCTTACATGGTGATCTTTATAAGGATAAGGAAAAGTACAAAGCTTGTATACACATCTTCATTACTTGATGATGAGTCTATCATATGTTTCTGTCATCATATGCATAAAGATCATATAATATAGTTGATGCAACTCTCCTATAGTTCTTGGCTCTCATATGGATGAGGATTGCTGCGGTTGATGATCTTGAGCTAAAGATACATAGTACTATATATAGCAAGCTGGATACATGAATGATTACTCAAAATTGCATTGTTGGAGACATGATGATGATAAAATGACAGATTGATACTTACATATGTTGATTGATACAGATGCCCCCGATTGATGATACATGGATGATATATAAGATCATGCAGATCTTGATGTTGATGAGATGGCTATGATGTCTTTCAAGAGGATGAGTTGATATCTATAGGTAGACATACCTTGCTACAAGACATTTACAGGTTATTGATCTGAATAGTGATTGACAGATGCTGTTGATATTAGTTATTGATAACCTTCATAGTCTTGCTCTAGATATTTCGTCTATATGTCATGTATCTCTTTTATGGTGTCAAGGTCATGTAACGGCCTATTTTGGTTTCCCCACTATGCCTAGGATGAAGATGTAATGTATTCGGATGTCATCTGTAAATTTCTGATGTATCCCCACTTGGTTGGGTGATGGATGTATGTATTGAGTCTTTTGGTGATAGGAAGGTCTTTTATGATGTATAAGTCATGGTTCTTCTTGAAGAACATCTTTTTGTAGATCTTGCCTACAGTCAGGGGGAGCATGAACAGCACACTTCAGCAGTGCAGAGACTCAGTATGTGCTCAAGGGGAGCATGGACAGACTGGTACACCTTGGCATATACAAAGGGGGAGCTCATTCAAAAATTTCAGCAGGCACTCAGGGGGAGTACAGACAGTAAAGAAAGAGAATATCTTGGTCTGCCCTTTGCCCTTGATGTCAAAGGGGGAGAGTGATTTGGTACTGTTGCCAGCAATTCGAAAGGGGGAGATTGTTGGCATTACGAGACAAGTGTTGTCCTTGATGGCAAATCACACAGATGATAAATTATAGTGCAGCAAAGTTATTTTCAAGTTCACGCACTTTCATGGTTGGTTCATCGTATTAGTCCAACAATTTTTGATCTTATGGTTTTGGTCTGTGGTATTGCATCCAAAAGTGTTGATCCCAAGTATTGGGTCCATGGTATTGAATTGTTATGGTTTTTGGTCCATGGTATTTTGAAAGGCCTAAGGCTATAAAAGAGGAAGGAGATCATTTGGCAAGGCATCTTCTGAATAATTGAATATCTGATAAAGTGCTAGATCGGGAATACGGTGATTAGGTTATGGTGCAGATCTAGATCTGAATAAAGAAGGAACCTAAGTGCAAGGAGAAGGATAAGTTCTATTGATGGGTCAAAATATTAAGGCTGGAATAGTGGTATCTCTATATGTTTTTGATCTGTGATATGTGGCGCACGCTTGATCTATAAATCTGATAATCTAGGTTAACTAGTATATGAATGTTTGAAAGAATGAATTTATAGATCTGTACGTAGGTTTCTGTTGGTGAAGTTGTGGACTTTACTTGAAATATGTTTTAGCTGTTTTTATCTATTACTGCGGTGTTCAAGGTTCTGATTTGATATCTGGTTGCTGTGTGCTGAGAAAGTATTAATTCAGTTTATGCACAAGGAAATTTGTTGATTGCAAATCTATTTGATACTTGATGGATCGATATCTTAAGGGTTGGAATGTTTATCATTATCTGGTTTGATAGACTAGATTTGAATTATTGACGTATGTTTTATGAATGGTATGATCTGGGTATGTCTGATGTATGGAACAACTACAAAGTTATAAGGAAATATTTGCAGATCTATATGTGGGTTGGCTTTGGTGAAAGCATTGATTGAGTATTTGGTAATTCAGAGATTGATGATGCTAGTATTGATTGATTGTGAGCTTCAATGATATTAATGGGTCCAGTATGAAAATTGGATGAAACGTGGCCTTTCAGATTATGATGTTGTGCTTCAGTGTATCCAATCTAAAAATTGATGCAACGTGGTACCTGGAGGAAGAAAGAGAAGGTTGTAGCCTTCGGTAGTTCAGCACCTACGTAATAGTACATCAGCTAGTACAAGAGCCAAGGGGGTGGTAGCTCCCTTCTAGTAGTAGCTGGAAAACAAGTAAAGGTTGGAGCATTTCAGCAGGTAGCAGCCTGCGTATTAGTAAATGGATTGGCTAGTACAAGAGCAAAGGGGGTTGTAGCTCCCTTCCAGGAGAGTCTGGAGAATGAGAGAAGGTTGTAGCCTTCTGCAGGTAGAAGCCCGTGTACTAGTATAAGTCTGCACCAATACAGAACTATTGTAAAAGGTATTTCTTGTTAAAGAAGATTGAGACGACTTGCAGCAGGTGGTTTTCACCCACATTGGGTTTCCACCTTACATCATGGTGTTCATCTGTGCTTCTTGTGTGTGTTGATCTATTCTATTTTACTGCTCTGGTTTACTGCTCATATGGTTAATAATGTTCTGATGCACTCATTAGAGATCAACTAACTGAATCATATGTTTACTGGATATATACTTGTTGCATCACATATGAATCTTAATATGGAAAGTGAAAAGTTATATTGATCTGATAATACTGATTCACCCCCCCTATGAGTATTATTTCCAACATCTGCCCCTCTTCAACAACAACAAATTGTAAAATGCCAACACTATGACCGAGTTGGCCATCTGAAAAATCATTGTTTTGATTTTCATCCATGTAAGCACTATCATAAAACAAGTCATTCTTCAAACAAATGCTTCAGAAACAAACCTCCTGCAAGAACAAAGATTCATCTTGGATGGATCGCTTCTTGGCAACGGGCATCAACAGCGAAGAAGATACTCCAGTCACATGTCAGAACTTGTTCTAGAGTATTGAAAAGTCTTGCAGTTGAGTTTTCTCCATCATCTCACGTTGTATCTAACAGGGGGGAAATGATGGTCATCTACAAGCTTCAAAGTCACATCAAGTGAGCCTGAGCCATGACCTGCCATACCAGTTTTAGAGTTGTAGCCAGAGACAAAGATGCCCCTGAGTATGCCTTCAGTTGGTAATCTGGGACACTTCCTCTAGCAGAGGACTACAACTTCTTGCCAGTTTTGGAAGAATTCTAAGAACAAAATTGGGGACACTTCCTCTAGTAGAAGACTTCAACTTCTTGCTAGTTTTGGAAGAGTTCTAGGAATTTCATTAAGCATTCCAGAGTTTTTGGTCATCCTTAAACCATCATAGGTTGAGACTTCCATTTTTAGGTTGAATTTCTCCCTTTTATGTGGGGTGAGACCTCCCTTTCATGGTTGAAGGTTTCCCTCTTCAAAACATCAGGAGCACTTCCTCTAGCAGAAGACTTCAGCTTCTTGCCAGTTTTGGAAGAGTTCTAGGAATTGCACTAAGCATTCCAGTGTTGTTGGTCATCCTTAAACCAACGCCCTTTATACCAACATTTCAAAGAGCACATTCAGCCTAGTGCTGCCATGCATTTTTGCACTTTTTTGTATTACAAATCTCTTCTTGGACTCATACATAACCCTTCGGATTAAGGGGGGGAATGTTGGACACCTAATCCTCTATGGGTTAGTGTGGAAGCTGAATAGAATAAGGAATTTGAAAAGACCTTGGGATGTGGAACCCAAGGGTCACATAATGTACTATAAATGTATATCATTTGTTAATAAAAAATGTACTCTCATGTTTTATCTTTCATATGTTGTTTGTTTTCGTGTGTGTGTTTAACATTAGACAATCATACTGAGATTCTGAGATATGGATCAAATCACACCAAAAGAAAATCAAACTGAGATTCTGAGCTGTGGATGAAATCACACCAAAAGTTAGAGAAGTGCTCTGAGTCTCGAAGAATCGGAATTTTTACAAAGTAGAGATTATTCCAAATCCCATAGAAAAGATATTTACAATGTGGAGATTTTTTTTATCGTAAAATCCCACAAAAATTGGTCACTATCAAAGTTAAGTGATAAGACATTACTATACAATATGGATGCTTTTCAGGAGAAGCCCACGAGAACCCTTGGAGTATTTTAAGTTATGTTCCCAATGGGTTTGTACTAGGGAATCAACCATTATTATGATGGTATGCTCCACTAGTCTCCCATGCTTTTATATGAATCCTTCGGACAGTCATTGGTTTTCCGAGGAGAATATGATGGTTTACTTTGGTTAAGACTAACCGATGATGATGTCCTCCCATGAAGTAGCCTAATATGTGATCATCAGTAAAAGAAATTAGATCTTCAATAGTCTTACAGGAAAGGTGAAAACACTTTATGCCATTACACTCCATGCACTCTAGGCAATCACTTTGAAAGTCTCTTTCAAAGTACATTTGAAAGTCTCTTTCAAAGTACCTTTGATCCATATAATTCTTATTTATCCCATACCATATCCACCATTCCTATAACCAAGTTGGTTGTAACAGTAATTGTGCAATGAATACAGGTCCAAATTTTAATAATGTATAATGTATTTCTAATCTTTCTTATCTGCATGAGAGATCCCACCAGAGATCTTTATAGCGCTGGAAATTATAGGCAGTGTCAGGAAATACAAGGCTTGGATCCTTTTGTGGCCAAATTATTCTTGCAAGATGTTCAGGATATCTTGTTCTATTCATAGTATAATATTTATGAGATGTTTTGGTTCTATTTCTTCCCTCATTCAATATCATGAAAACTTTCCCTCAATGCTTCATCTACAAGATCAGAATACATCATTGAATTCTTATACACCATATCATGTATCCAAGTGCTAGACTTCAGGTAAATCTTTCTTTATAGTACAAGGTGTTGTAAGTCCTTACGAGGCTATAGATTTGCATCCATAACTTTGGTGTTTCTTAATTGCCAAGTGGGTTTCCTTTTCAACATAGATTGGCCATGAGGTGTTGTCTAGGATATTTCTAAGTTCTTCCTGCTGTGTTTTAGGGTCCCATTCAATGACAATAACCATCAGATGATTTTCTTTTTTTAGATACTCCCTACTCAAAAAATATGGTAGATAGTTTCTTTCTACCTTTATATGCTCGACATCAAAATCAAAATTTGCAAACAAAGCTTGCCATCTGGAAAACTTGGATTCTCCAGGATTTTTAGTGTCTTTTGTTAATACTTTACTTAAAGTAGAAGAATTAGTCATGAGAAGAAAATTTTTATGTATGAGGTTGATGTCAAATTTCTCTATACAATTCCATGCAGCGTTTACCTCTTTTTCAATTCTAGAATAGTTTTTTCTTCTTGGTTCCATGTGCCTAAAGAAAACTATATAAAATTTTCTTCTCCTTCTTTAGTTTTCTTGAGAACACCTCCCCAACCAATGTTGTTGGTGACACTTTCTAAAATTTTTGGCAAATCCTCATCTGCAAGGTAGAGAATAGGTAAAGTTTTTTCTGATGGCATTGGTATGTTGAAGTCCAAGGTGCTAGATATTTTTTCAATCTTTGATTTAACAATTTTCTGTCATGGGCACAATGTCATTCATAGAAATTACTGATGTGGTTCAAACAACCTAGGAATCTCTGCAATTTTTTTTATTTGTGATCATATCTGGAAATTTATCAGCAAATTCAAGTGCATGCTTTTGTAATTTGATTTAGCCATCCTCAATATTATGTCTTAGGGATTTGATCTTTGTCTGAAAAAATTCCATTTTCTTCTTGCTTAGTACAAGTCCACTTCTCTTGACTACCTGTGTAAAAATTTGTACATGTTGAAATGT
Source organism: Pinus taeda (assembly GCA_000404065.3). NCBI lineage: Eukaryota > Viridiplantae > Streptophyta > Pinopsida > Pinales > Pinaceae > Pinus > Pinus taeda. The sequence continues at coordinate 43,196 of APFE030479132.1, forward strand.
TCTTCTACAGATTTAGAGAATATTAACACATCGTCAATATATAGAATGAGCCAATCAAAGTATGGATTGAAAACCTGGTCCATGACCTTTTGAAATTTGGATGGTGCATGTTTTAGGCTAGAAAGCATACCATTCCACTCATAATGAAGGAAATTTTGAATCTATCTTCTTCTCTTACCACAACCTGCCAAAACCCAGATTTCCTATCAAATTTGGAGAAAACTTTAGCTCCTGCTATCCGAATTATTAGGCTTCCTTTGTAGGGAATAGGATATGTATCATCTGCTAGTACAAAATTTAGAGGTTTGTAATTTTTGACTAATCTAGGAACACCTCTAATCTATTTTGAGTGTTTATTTACATAGAAATTGTAGCAGTTCCAAGGACTGCTAGATTCTCTGACCAATCCTCTTTTTAAGAGATCTAAGATTTCCTTTTGGCACAAATTTTTGTACATAAGTATGGCTCGACTCTTGCATGATTTTACATCATATTCTTGTTTGAACGGCAATGATACTCTGTGTTACTTTCTATGCCAGAAAGCATTCAGGTTTTCATAACAACAATCTTTTTCTAATTTCTATTTGAGTTCTGAGATTTTTTGTTGTACCTTTGGGGACTGTAGCTGTTCTTGAGAGAAGACTTGAAGCCTTTTAATTCTCCCAATTTTATTTCTGTCAGATTAGCTTCCTGGATAGTCTGAACCATAGTGGATATTCTTGGTGTTGAAATAAAAGGCAATGTGATGGTTTTGTAAGAAACCTTTGTTATCAAGGACAGACATAAAATAACCAACTTTGTCATCATGTAATCTAGCTGATCCATGTGGTTCAACAACAACAAGAAAAATATTGCCTAAAATATAATCAACTGGAATATTTCTGACTGCAAACTTCATTTTCATACAATATATTTAAAAACAAAGAGTTGCACTGGAGACTTCATATTGAAAATCTTGTGTACCTACCCCAGTGATTTGCCTATATGCAGGTGTCAAGTATTTGGCTGGAATTACTTTTTTGTTTAAAACATTTATGTCTACACCCAAATCTATTAATGTTCTAACAGTGAAGTTTTCTCCTTGTATATTAACATTTAATAGTGCATTGTACTGCTAATACTAAATGGCCATGATCTTCATATTGCCAAACCCTATGCCACTATTTTGTATATCTTAAAAAATCTCGACATTAGGATTTTCTGCTAGTTCTTGCCATTTTCCCTTTTCTCTCTGAGAGACTTTTTCTTTCAGCTCAATTATTTCCTTTTTTAAACAATGAATCTCATGACTGACTTCTCCTAGAGTCAAAGAACTTGGTTTTGTATGTTTTTGGTTTCTTTGAAAATATTTTGTGTTTTTATCATAAGAAGTGTCAACAAACAATTCTTTAGAAATATTATCTCTTGAGGTATTACCAAGATCTCTCTGTCTGATTTGTAAAAAAGTTTCTAGAAGTTTTTCCTTCATTTCTCCTTCTGCAAGCATCTTGATGACTTCCAAAACTTTTGATTCATCATCATCAATAGTGTGTGCTATACACACTTTCTCTTTCGCTGGTGCCTTTTCTATTTCTATTTCCGAGCTAATGTTCGAGTTTGTCTGGGAAGGGCTTCATTTGCACTCAACAGTATCTGTGCAATCGCACTATTGGATATTCACCTTTTCTTCACTCTGTTCAGACTTAGATAAACTTGAATAAGATTCTAGGTCTTCTAGAAGCATATTATTGTGTCTTTCTTCCTCTATTTTCTCTTGACTCTCTTCCTAGAGGAAATTTGTTTGTAGTGTGTTCAGTCTGCCCACATAACCAACATGTAATCATATTTTTTCTTTGAGACTTAAGATGGATATCTTTGGGCTCATAGTAGTGTGTTCTGGGCACTATTTTATATGATCCTTTCTTGTGCCTATTTGGCTTATGAGGATGACTTTTAACTGACCTTTTATGACATTTCCTCTGGGATTTTTTGTGTTTTCTTCTTTGCACAATTTTATCATCAATAATCAATCCATATTTACTGCAGATGGATTTGTTGTCAAGTAGTCTCGACATCTTTTGTAAGGACTTATTGACTTTCATGCTAGTGCAACGTCCTAGCAAGGCTTTTGTTATGTTGCAATATATCTCTCCCCATGTATAGTTTTCAAAAGAATTTTAGAATACTTCTTGTTGCTCGATGTACTCAACAAATTTGGAGGGTAATGATGATAAATATACTTGTTTCCACAGGTCATTTCTGACTTTCTTTTACTTCATAAATTCTTTGTATCCAATCTCTGTGGAGGTCTTCATATTGGGACATTTTCTTACATTTGAGATTCATCAGGATCATCTCATGTTTATTTGCAATTTCTGTTGTTGATTCACACCAATGTTCTAGGATGAAGGAGGTTAATTCTCCAATCATATTATTTTGGGGGTCACCATTTTCATTGCGGATAACATCTCCAGCTTCATCCTTGACAAATTTTGCTTCCATTTTTGCAAGTGATTTAGGGGAAGATTCTACTTCCCACCATCTCTGTAGGGTACCTGTAAAGAACTGGATGAGAGTTTTGCATGATTCAATTTCAGATTTTCCTCTCATACACATAAGCTTATATTTAGTCTACATCTGGTCAATCATTTGTCTTATTTGACCAGCACTCAAGCCATCAATATTCCATTCTTTATAAGATTCAGATTGAAAGGTATGAGTTTTTGGCATCTTTCCCTTACCATTAAGGTCAGGAGCTGGATATCTAGTGAATTGGCTAGACAGAGGTTCATATATAGGAAAAAGATGTTGTCTTGAGGATCTTGGCTTTTCTTCTTTGGTCATGGTCCCTGTGAAAAGAGAATAGGATTCACTAAAAGATTTTTTGGTGTTATTATGTTGCTTTGGTTTTTCTTGAGGAAATAGAAATGGAAACCTTTCTACAGGTTTTGTGGCATGATGAATGGGTATATGGTGGCTAAATAACATGGAGGTATGGATATCCTTATCTTTCGGATATATTTCAAGTTTCTCAAAAATTTTAGATAGTTTACCCATAATAGTTTGAGTAGATTCAAATTCATAATCTACCTTTCTCTCCATGATTTCAATTTGTGTTGTTTATTCTCTGACAAAACCTTTTAATATAGAAACTGAAAAGGTTCACATCATTCAAAGTTTTATTCACACTATGTACATCGGCTGATAGCGAGTCAAAACATTCCTTTTGTTCAAAAAATTTTACCATATTCATCTCTAGCCCTTTAATTGTTGTATTTATCCAGTTTATTTGTTCATTGGCCTTCTGGATCATTCCATCTATTCCTAGGGATGAATCATCTTTTAATACTAAAGGAATGGCCTTGGCTGAGTTGCTAGCTTCTCCTAGCATGATTCCCTTGTATGGAGGGAATGTGGTATTTGTTTCTAACTTGCTTCCATCACAAGCTGTCCAAAAATGTTTTTGTGCAAATAAAGTTTTTGCATCTGCCATATGTACTTCTGGTTGTTCCTTTAATTTCATCCAGGCATAAAAAGAAATCCATGAGTTTGTTTCTTCCATATACTTTTTTCCATTCCATAGAAAGAACACATTTTTCATCAACTAATGTGCTGAGACTATTTTTTTTGGATTCGGGATGTGTACAGAGATCCCAATTTAGCATGTACTTCATTCATTCTCTATTAATCTTATGTTTGGGACAACCATCCATGAGGGAGAAGAATTTGTAAATTTTTGGGATTGATGGATTTTTGCAGTCTGGTGGAATAGGATTTGAAATCTTGAAGATGGAATGAGACTTTCTAGTCTTTTAAGATATCCCAAGCCATATTTCGGCATCCCAGGTGGTCTCATCTTGCTAAACATTTCAGTGAGATGGCGGTATTCATTCTCCAGAGGGGGTAATTCATGAATCATTAGGATAGTGTCCTTCGGAAATGAAATTTCAGAGCATTTTGGATTTGGACATGAATTTGTAGTAATAGTAGAAGGGGCCTCTCCAGTCCTGGGATTATGATTTTTGTGGAGAACAAGATCTACGAGAGATTGTAAGAAAACTATTTTTTGTTAGACATGAAATTTTACTTTGAGAGTGGAAAAATGTAATAACTAAGCGAGTTCAAATAAATCAACATGTGAGAAACTTAAAGATGGAGTATTTACAGATGTGGAAGTAGATGGATGACATGAAATATGATATGAGTTTATATGGTATTTTATGGCTTGACATGATTCTTGTATTCTTTTGCAATCCAAAGTAGATCTTCTAGGGAAGGACAAAGTAGCTTTAGCTGGTCCTTGTTGTATCTAAGCAGTCGTGATACTTTGAACTTTGGGCAACTGAGGTATATCTACTACCTAGTTTTCAGGAAAGCTGAGATCTTCCCAATTGATGGTCTGATGCTCAATTTTTATATTGTGAGCATCAATGATTACTAGGGTTCTGGATTTTGACTCTTGACTATGTGTATGCAGAATGGCTAGATATAATGTGTTGGTGTGCTTGAAACACTCTCTAGTATGAACTGCAATGTTTGTTCGTTTTCTTTTCATATCAAAACCACTAGTTTTGATATGCAATTGCTGGATGTCCTTAATCTTTTCATCATACACATATACTGTGAAATTTGGGTGATAATCAAACCATACCAGACCATTTGATAAAGGAGCCACGATGACACCAATTAATGAATCAGTGTATCTATTATGTGTGAGATCTCTGATAGTAGCCAACACATATGTATTAAGTCCTTTGTGGGTTAGAGAATTTATGCCTACCTGGGTACAGCCAAGATGTAGATAAGAAGCAGCATGTCTTTGAGCATCTTCCTGAAGCTTTTTAGGATCTAAAAGGGAAATGGTTTGAATGGATTCACCATTTTCTTGGATCTAAGAGACACATTCTTTAACAACGACTCTAGTTATAGCTTTCAGTGGAGAGAAAAAAATACAAAGCTATCTATGTATTTATGTAATCATTTATCTGCGTGGCGGATGAGACTGCCGATATGACTTTAGGGATGTAAATTGAAATGGGTTTGCTATAAAATATTTCTTTTTAAGAATAAAAAATATCTCTATTGTACGGGGTGTCATGCAATGCCACGAAGCGCTACAGTCCGAGTACTAGAATACATGGACGATGAGATAAAATGGGAATGGGATTTCATTTCTTAGTCTTAAGAATCAAAGAATCACCTTAGAGGCAGGGAGGTTTTCACCTCATTTCAAATAGTCTTACTATTTTATATTTGACATTTTTCTAGGTATGTTTTTACTTAATTTTGTTTGAAATCAATTAAAATTTGTTGGAATTGCAAATTTTACTTGTGTAAAATACACAATCCAAGTGCTCAAAGAGATTTTTAACTCATTTAATCTCTCTATACATTCAAAAACATAATTTAAAAAATAATATATATATATATATATATATTATATTATATATATATATATATATATATATAATATATATATATATATATATATATATATATACATACATATATATACATATACATATATATATAAATATACATATACATATACATATACATATAAAACCATGGATCTATAAAGCATCAATATGAATCAAATATTTCAATGTGCAATTTTAAGTTTTGCATTTGCACATCAAGAGATTTTATCCTTGTAGGTGTTTACTAATTCATGGTTAAAATGAGTTCATATCTATTTTATGTGTAGTAGCTTTGTAGACAGTTCTAAGTCGGGGAACTATGTCAAAGCATCTAAGTAAGGGTTTAATTGAATTGGATGACCAATGTATTAAACTTTTAATACTTGTAAAATCTAAATATTTGTGAGAAGTTCAAAGGGCCGATTCTCATTCACAACAGAATAACTTTTTAAGTTGAGTTTGAAAGTAGAAAATAAGAAGATATGTGATAATCAAGCATCCATATTGAATATTTAATTAATCAAATATAGTTGATACAGAGAAGAATTCTACAACCAAATAATATATGTTCAAGAGATTACAAAAGAAAAGAATTAAAGATGTAGATGAACTAACTTAAATAGACTCTTCAATTAGTTAGTCTCCATAATGATAATAACCTTGCAACAGGCTGTCACTGAGAATGATACTCAATCTAGCCTTACCCTAACTCCTATGTCACCTTAAACATATGCATAAATAAATTATGGAAAACATAAATGAATAAATAGGAAAAACTCAAATGAACACAAAATTTGTTAATAATGAAGCGAGAATCCTTTGATTATCTTCAGAAATATTTCAGAGTATTACAATAGTGTCATTGGATCATCACAAGGGTTCAACCATTCCTTCTTCAAATTAGAGAATACTTATAGAGTGTAATTCAAAAATATCTAGATCTAATAAAATTTATTACAAAATGAAATATTATCCAAAACTGATTTGGATGTTACAAAAATAGAACATAAAAATAGCTTTTCTGAATTGAATTGAGTAATCAGCACACAATTCATGAGTGTTTGATGTATGCTGCTTCAAATTGAATTTTGTACTTTCTACTCTTGTTATCCTGTTTTCTACTCCTTTCCCTGCAATTGGTTGTTGAATTTCTGCTTTATGTTTTACTCGATGACTTCAAATAATTTATCCCATCTTTTATCATCTGGAATAGAAAATTTTGTTACCTTTATATATGCCTCATCAACATCTATATACTTCTCAAAGGTTGGACTAGTAATGAACAAATGTTGAACTTCATGTTGGATAAAATATCTCTTTGACTTTAGCAAACTCTGTTGTATTTGTTGTTGAACTTCATGTTGGGTAAAATATCTCTTTGACTTTAGCAAACTTTGTTCTATTTGCTGCTATCTCATGCAATCTGTGTTGGTAATTTTCTAGTGGAATCAATTGGCCACTAGAATCTTGTAGAGCTAGAAGTCCTTTCTGGCATAAACATTAAGCTTTCTATGAAATTTTTTAACTTGTTCTTCTAAGGTTTGACTTTTATTTTCTAACTGTAACATTAAGTTTCTTTTTGTCAAAACTATTCTTACGTCTAGGACTATATCAGTCATGTCTTCAATTCTAAATTCCTTAAGTTCTTCTTTTGTTTTAGAATTCAACATTTTGATTATTTTGGTTGCTTCCCCTAGCTTGTGATCTAAATCTTCTTTGGTTTATGTAATGGCTTCCTTTGACGTATACACCAATTTTTCGTGTTCAAAAATAATTTCAATAGATGTCGAGAGTTTAGTTATGTTTGAATTAATATCAATCCATAATTTTTCTTTTTCTTCAGATAATGTTTGTGCAATCAATGATTCATTTTCATATTTTCAAGTTGCTTGGTTGATGTGAAGTTTTTTGTACTTAAGAAAGATATGCATTATCAACTTTTATTTTGTTATCTCGGGTCTTCTCCAACTGAACTTTGATTTTTTCAATCTCCATATCTTTTAATGACAGGTCTCCCATAGCCCTTGATAGTTTCTATGTTAGAGTTGACACTAATGTTGTCGATGTCCTTGCTCTAGTGATGATTTGAATTTTTGTTTCCTTGATTAATTTTTCCATCTCTGCCTCAATTTTCTGAATCTGCACATTTTGTTCCACAATCATTTGAAGTATGTCTTCCTTTTCCTTCTCCATCTGAATTACTTCTTGTGCTTGGGTATGTTTAGTTGTTGGTAATCTCAATTGTTTCCTTAGTGCCTAAATGTTTGCATTTCTACTTTAAATTATTTCCTCAACTGCCTTTACATCTTTAGGATTCAATCCTAATTTTAAAACCAGATATTCCAGCCCCTTAATTTTGGTATCTTAAGCTAGACAAGACATTTTTTCTAGCTTCAACTGAGAGTGAATATGGTTAAGAGATGCTTGTAGTTTGGATGATGCCATGGCAGAGCTTGTCGACGATATATACTCTTGCTTTCTTGTGAATATCAAATTGATCTATAGGATGTATCTGTTTAGTGTCAAATGAAAACACTACGGTTTTGTAATCTTCAACACTCTTAGGCACAAGGACATTTGGTTCCAAAAATGCTAATTGGAACTATCCTCTTTCACTGTCTAAGGTAGAAAGTAATCTAGTTCGAGTTCTAGAAGATTGTTTCCAGAACTCTGCATATGTCAAAGTTTTTAGCGCCTCGTTTTTCTTCTTCATCTCTAATAATTTTGCAAAAATACTCTATTGCCTTGAAGAAGAAGGAGAATAAGGAGAATCTATGGCGGTTTCTTCATTTTGTTGTAATGAAAATGCAGATTCTCTTGAAAGCATTACTTCTTTAGGTTATTCATAAATTTGAAATTCTGAGGACGCTTCTTCAACATTTATGGTCTTTTTTCTCTTGAGAACTTTGAATGCTTCGTTCTATAACTCTGATTTTGCTAGAGATAAAATTTCTCTTAGCCTTTTCAATTCTTTTTCTGTCATCCTTGGAGTTTCCCATGTTGTTTGACTGGAAGCTAGCTCCTCAACTTCCACAATGTGCTCTCTCACCATTCCTCTTTGTTGGCATATTGTTCAATATCAGGTTTTGCAATGTGCACATATGGTGCAGACTTCTGCCCAACTCTTATTGATGATATTACTCATAATGGATCATTTGACCAACTGAAACTCAATATAAACCTCATCTGTCTTAAAAAATCATTTTATTGATGATATTATTCATAATGGATCATTTGACCAACTGAAACTCAATATAAACTTCATCTATCTTAAAAAATCATTGACTTTTGTTTCTGCAGCTCTGGTGTTGACTATGAATGGGCTAGCCTATGCCTTTAGTTTAAATTGAGATTTTTTTTCCTGGAAACAAAATGAACATGATCCATGTTCATCATATTTCTGATATATTCTAGTTCAAAAATCCTCATGGGGAGAAACAATGGTAATTTTTAATGTGGAAGCGTGCAACTATAGATTCTAATTTCTATAAAATTCTGGTATAAATACCAGTCTCCAACTTCAGACTGCTTACTCAAATGCAACATCAGTTTGATCTCTGTTGAAAATTCGGTAACTGCATCACTACATAACAAACATATTTTCATATACAAAATTTAATTAACAAAGTCACTCAAAGAAATTCTTCAGAAGTTTTCCTCACTAATGAGGTCCAATGAATTACTGACTGTTGTTTGCCTTCAACATCTAATTTCTATAGAGGAAACTTTAACCTTTCTCACTGATGATATAAAAATAAGTAAACCAAAATTTACATGTTCTTGAATAATTTTTCAACACTAAAATTTAGGAAATGGTCATGAATTACATCTCATAAAAACTAATTGTAATTGAACATGATTGAAGGTTTTTTACGAGAATAAAATACTGATAAAAACCCCAAAATAACTTAATCTACCCACTGATCATTGGGATATCCTAACAGAAAAAAAACTAAAGAAATAACCTACCTAGATATCTCAGGAACATTGTAGAGGGATAAGGTGGATTTGTTCTAGGTAATTCAATTTTTTCTGGTAAAAAAGACTCAAAGATATGCGCTCTTTCTGAAAAACAAAGTTTTTGATAAATCTCCGGAAGGGCATCAGTGGGAAAAGGGTGAAGGGAGTCCTGAGGGTTTAACTATAGGGCCTGAAAAATTGACTTACAGGTTATGTAGAAAAAATTTCCATTATTTTGAGCTATTACATCCCTTTGACTGGGAAGGTATCAGGCTCCACACCAGGTAACAAATTCTGTAAAATGGTATGTTTGAGGGAAAAAAATTGAGGAAGTAAGGATTCCCAGAAAGAAAACTCATCATTGGCATCTTCATATTTATGAAACACCCAATTCTGAGGTTCGCACAAGTTGAATTCACAATAATTTGGTTTCAATAATTTTGAAATGGATGCCAATATGGGATAGTTCATCTAAATTGATCACAAGGGGTAATAGAAGATTGTCTACAAACACTTTAGATTTTCCTTTATGACTAGCCATTTGGAAAAAATAAAATTACTGAGAATAATTGGATAATTACCCAGAAGTAATGATAATTGGAAGCTGCTATTTGTTGTAATTCGCTCGCGATGTCATTTTAGAAGCTCTAGTTGTGGGTAGAATGTCAAAAGAATCTATTTTGGCGGGGATAACCACTTTTATCAAGGAAACCATAATGAATTTTTGGTTGATTAACTGCTAATGGCGTGGAATATTTAATGAATTTGAACGTTGGTGGGAGAAATAAATGATGTAACTATCACTTGCTAGATTTAGTGGGAGAAATAGTCATGATTAAAAGTATCAGAAGGTTAGTGGAGAATGAGAATGGCGGGAGTAGTGGTGGAGTGTTAGCGGAAGGCGATGGGCTTTTTGCGTGTGAGGTTGCTGGTAGTTTTCGGTTTCGAGCGAGGGGGGTATCAAAATGCATGAATAATGGACACATATCAAAAGTGCAATCAAGCGAAACCACTTTGTAGACCCCCCACTTTAAATTTTGGGAATGCAGGGTCAAGGGGGTGCAATGCATCAAAGGCCGTTGATATCAGAGCACCCAATCATAGCCGTCAAAAGCTATGATGAAATTAAATTTTCGCCAGGGGGCCATCAAATCAGCTTTATTACAAATAAAACATTTTTTTATAAGCTTGGCATGACTACATCTTCATCATGTCCAATATATCACCCCGATAGAGGCAGGAAATTCAACCGGTGACTTCACATTAAGGAGTGTCTTAACAGAGCACCCAACCACTATCTATCCAAGACCCCATGGACTATTACAAATAAAACAATTATTTAGATTTCTAAATACAATGAAAATATATGATCGGGATTTAAGCGTGCTCACTTATTCTAGGGAAAAAATATTTTCTTTTTCTTTTCTTTTCTTCCCCTTTTTATTTTTCATTTCTTTCTTTTTATTTGTTTTCTTTCTATTATTTATCTTATTTTTGAAAATAAAAGGAAATTTACAAATTATTGTAAATATAAAAATAAGTTACTACATTCATAATATGAATGGTACACATGAGGGAAGGAAAAATTCATATAAATAGATATATTTACATTGATCACTTAATAATTAATGTAAAAAAAATTTACATTGACAAATTGTACATAATAAATCATTTATTAATTCCTCATTTTTCCAAACTTCCAATCTCTATCTTCCTAATCACTAAATACTTAATATATAAAATTCAAAATTTCTTAAATTAGTAATTAAACCCATAAATTCATCATTCTTTTGAATTTTCATACTCTATCCCTCTTAATTTAGAAGCATTTAGTTCACATATCCATTATTATAATCTTGCAATGATCCCATCGACTCTGTATCAAGAATGTTCTCTTTCAATAACAATCATTAGAGGCAATCGGTTCACATATCCACTAATATAATCTCACAATCATCCCATTGATTTTGTGTCAAGGGTGTTCTTTTGAATAGAAACTAGATTTTGTGTCAAGTTTTTTTTTTAAATAGAAACCATTAGAGGAATTTGGGTCACTCATCATCATTGTGCCAAATAAGGATGGGACTTTGTGGATGTGTTTCTAGGAAAACTAGTGTTTTTTCGATCTGTTAGTCCCACTAACATTGGTAGCTATCTTAGAAACATACAATCAAAGCAATTTGTGATTTCCTCTATGTATGATAGATAAGAGAGAAGCAAGGACCAACCTGGATCTTTTGCTTGACTCCTTGCTTGATTTCCCTCTCGCTTGATAGAGCTTGCAACTCCTCTCCTACTTGTCCCACTTTAGAGGATACCTGTAGAGACAAAGTAACAAAACACCATCAAAGCATCTCGATATATAATATCATAAACAATGTAGAATCAGAAATACATTGAACATACAATTGCATTCACAAATAAGAAAGATTTACAAATACACGATTATAAGAGGAGTTTCGGCGTAAATCGCATGTAGAAAACCTTTGTCGACGTGTTTCGAGCCAATTAGTGTGGTTCATCATCAGGACAAGTTGAGGAGTCAGATCATGGCTGCATATTAAATAGGGAGAGCAGACCTTCCCAACAGCTAGGTTGACTAGGTTGACCATCAACGGCTATATAGAAAAACGGCTAGATAATAATGTAATGTTAAAAAGTCAACAGGTAATAAAAATAATATTATAATTATAGTAACTAAATAATTTTATATATTCTTATATATTAAATGTATTCCATTTAATTTTTATATATAAATAAAAAAGGGAATTACATTCTAATATATAAGAATATATAAAAATTAATTTAGTTACTATAATTATAATATTATTTTTATTACATGTTGACTTTTTAACATTACAATATTATCTAGCCGTTTTTCTATATAGCCGTTGATGGTCAACCTAGTCAACCTAGCTGTTGGGAAGGTCTGCTCTCCCTATTTAATATGCAGCCATGATATGACTCCTCAACTTGTCTTGACGATGAACCACACTAGTTGGTTTGAAACGCGTCGACAAAGGTTTTCTACATGTGATTTACACCGAAACTCTTCTTATAATTGTTATGGATCATAGAAGCCTCAATTCAAATACACAATTGTATGGAGGAAAACTCAAAGAACTTTATTAATAGTAGAAGACAGGATTACAACCTAGCTGTCTGATCGAGCATCATCGTCCCAGCATCAAAGCCCTCTTCACCTCATGAAAAGCAAGATCACCCAACAATACAATGCTTCTTCTCAAAGATAAACTAACAACACTTCCTTACAAATTACAAAATTCCAGCCTTCAAATCTCTCAGATGAGGGAGCCATTTATATATGTTTGAAGAGGTGTGAGTCATCTCTGGGTTTTTTATTAGTGTCATTCCACTTGTAGTTCTTGGTTCCACTTGAAGATTTCATTGATCTCTTACTCATCCCTAGGCGAATTCAGAGAGGCAAGTGTCATAGGAGAAGTTTCTAGAACATTCCATGAGCATCCACTTAACAAATTGTCTTAGACATTTGTCCATTCTCGATCATTACACCCCACAGAAGGCTTCTTCAGTATGCATCGCACCTAGATAGTGTAGGAGCCAGTACGAATCACACCTTGACCGAGGAACAATTAGTATGGTCTAGTTTTGGCCAGTCCTGAGTGGTTTTTCAGGTGGAACTTCTGGGAAATGATGTAATTAGTTGACCATGATCTTTTAGGGTATGAAACAACACTTTTAGGGGTTAAAGAGCCCTTGGTTTATTGAAATATATGATTGGGGTTTCCGTGCCCAAATATGTCTATAAGAGGATGTGTATAGATTACAGGGTGTAGAAAAAAATCATACTCAAGAACAGATATCCCCTACCCAAGATAGACAATCTACTAGATCAGTCGTAGCAAGCAAAGTATTTCAACCAGCTGGACTTGAAGTTTGGATATCACTAGGTTTGAGTCAAAGAAGAAGATACATGGAAGACCGCCTTCAAAACTAGGAAGGGTTTGTATGAGTGGTTAGTTATTCCATTTGGCCTATGTAATGCACCAGCTACCTGGGAGGAGCATATTTCACATTTGATGCAGGTGCTAGAAACATTGAAGAAGCATCAGCTGCTAGCAAATCTCAAGAAGTGCGATTTTGCGTCGCATTCCTTAGTGTATTTAGGATATGTGATTGGTGGAGGATAATTGAAGATGTTTCCTTCCAAGATGGAGGCCATCATGAAATGGTCAGTTCTTACTAATGTTACTGAGGTTAGGATTTTCATTGGAGAAGCACAGTACCTAAGGAAATTCATAGCCTCATTTTCAGCGGTAGCAGCACTGCTCCATGCCATAAAATCAAGTGGCAAGAGTTTCTAGTGGGGAAAAGGGTAGCATAATTTTTTTGATGAGTTAAAGAAGAATATAAGTGAAGCACTAGTTCTAACATTATCAAACTTGCAATGACCCTTTGAAGTGCAGACAAATGTGAGTGGTTATGTTATGGGAGTTGTCTTGATGCAAGGAGGAAGGCCAATTTGTTACCATTCTAAAGTATTTCATGGGGCAGTTCTTAACTACCCTACCTACGATAAGGAGCTCTATGCCATGGTGCAAGATGTGAAGAAGTGGAAGCATTATCTTATGTGAAATGAGACAATAATCCATGGAAAATGTTAGGGGCTAATATACGCAGGTGGGCTAATTTCCCATGATTTTTCCACAAAAAAGATTCGCCAATTTCCATTTTTCATAAAAATCATTTGCCCAAATTTTACAATATAAAGTTATTTCACCTTAAAAATCGCCAACATTATATAGACACTATATATAAAATCATCATAAATTCGAATAATTTTACAAATATATCAATAAACATTTTATAGTTTTCATATTAGGGACTAATGAGATTCGTCGATGTTTCTAAAATTCAAGATATATTTCCATCTTAAAAGTTTCCCTGCTTGAATAATCCACATGGATCACCATCTGTTATAGTACCTATGGGCTCAAAATAAGCTATAACAGACTAGGCATTACAAGTGGATGGTGTTTTTACAACAGTTTCATTTGGTGATCAAGTATAAGAAGGGAAACACAAACAAGTTGGCCGAGATGCTTTCAAGGCCACGCACATCAAAGATTACAGCTTTGGGGACTCTTATGCACATGGATCCATTCACCCATGATGCATACAGAAAGTCATATTTAGAAGATGAGGACTTGAAGCAGGTGTATTAGCAATTGCAGAGTCAGAGTCATGTGCACGATGGCGATAACACCATTGACTACCATCTCCAGGATGGGTTACTCTACAGGCTGGATAGGTTATGTGTTCCTAAAGGTGAGATTTTGTAGCTAATTAGAGAGGCTGATACCTACAAGGTTGCAGGGAACTTTGGTATAGGGAAGGTCATGGCTAACTTGCAAAGGTATGTGTATTGGCCCAAGATGCAAGAACAAGCAGCTAGGTTCATAAGACGATGCATGTTTTTTTGTACCAACAAGCCTAACAATATGAAACAGGTCTATATCATCCCTTACCTCTACCTACTCGTCCTTGGGAAATAATTTCCATGGACTTTGTGGGAGGTTTACCGAAAACCAAGAAGGGACATGACTACCTGTTTGTGGTAGTTGACAGGTTCACTGAGATATGTGTTCTGATTCCATGTAAAAATACCATTAGCGGAGAGGAAGCATCAAAATTGTTCTTTGGACAGGTCTAGGTACACTTTGGGATACCTAAGAGCATAATTTCAGACAGGGATACAAGATTTATCAGTGCATTCTGAACTACATTGTGGGAGAAGATGGACACAAACTTGAAGAGATATACAACATTCCATCCATAGACAAATGGGCATACATAAGTAGTAAACATGACTTTGGTGCAACTTCTGAGGGGTTACAACCAGAAGCATCTAAAGACATGGGATGAAAATGTGGTAAATATACAACATTCTCATAATAGAGTTGTCCACACATCTAGATGAAAGTCCCCATTTGAAACTTGTTTTGGATATTTTCCACCTTCACCTTTGGATATTTCATATAGGCAACAAGTAGGAGTGAAGGAATACATTACAAGAGATGCTTCAAGGGCTGAAAAATTTATAGAGAAGATCAGGGAGATCCATCTACAGGTACAGAAAACACTACAGAAGTCGTAGGTGAAGTATAAGGCCAAGAATGATCAATAGAGAATAGAGAAATCATTCAAGGTGGGAGAATAGTATGGCTATAATTGAACAAGGAGAGGCTGTAGGGACCTGGTAAGAAAATAAAGGCTCTAAGGTATGATTCATTTGAGATACTGGAAAATGTGGGTAATAATGCCTATCGACTCAATTTACCACCATATATGTGCATTTACTCAGTTGTAAATGTAGAGAATTTGAAACTCTATGAGCCTTCCATGCTAGATCAGGAAGAGGAACAAGTCCTACCTTCTATGGAGGATTTGGTATCAGAGGCTCAGGTAGAGTTGACATAAGATACAGTTTTGTAGAAGAGGTCCAAAACTATAAGGCAAGGGAAATAAGACCTTTGGCAGATTGGGTTGAAGGGACAACTTCCAGGCAAAGCTAAATGGTACACTAGAGAGAAGGTAAAGGAGAAATTTCCTTTCCTCACCTCATTTAGTAAAATCTTTTGGGGACCAAAAGTCTCCTAAAACGGGGAGGTGTAATCAGAATTGGGTCATTATATTGTTTGTCATCCATCTTGATGCATTTGGAGTGGAAAAAGTGGAGGAATCAGCTCATGGGACCGTTTTGATGGTGGCCTTCCAGGAGCGTTTTGAAGCATCAAACAACGTTTTTTGGGGTGAGATTTTTTCCTATTAAGTGTATCACCTTTTCATGCTATTATACACGCAAATAGATTTCCAATGGGGCAAGAATCACATCAATCAAAGTCCATATGCAAAAGTTATTCCACTCGGAAGTTGTCCTTCCAGTTTTCACACCTATAGTTTGGGAGGATGTGGTGTCATCCCCCATTATTCATGGAAAAAGGGATATCCATGTGTTTCTTATGTAAAATACTCTAGAAGAGTCTATTTTATAACTCTAGTTAAGAGTTGATGTAGTCAAACTTAACCATTAGTAGGCTATTAGGCTGTGTTATAATCTGGCCACTAGGAGGAAGAGGAATTCCATTCTTTTGAGAGCATTTTGTTCCATAGTTGAGCAAATATCGGCAAGAGAGATAGGAGATAGAGAAAATAGAGAGGATTTGTGCATTGTAGCAGCCCACAGGCCACATACATTACTTCTTTGTATCTGTAGCCATATTTCCAGGCAGAGAAAGAGAGCGAAGCAACCTCACCTTCCAACTGGGTTTTATCCCGAAAGGGTTTCCCAAAGAGAATATATTGTGTATTATGTGTGTAGGAGGTTATTTTTTCATTCTCTAATTTTCTGCTTGATTTACTTTTACATGCATGAACTAATTACAGTTAGTTTAGAAATTAAATAAAACTGTAATAGTGTAGAATCTCATATTTTTAATATAATATTATCGGATTTCTTGTGACGAGCTATCCAGTGGAATATCCATGGTAGTTTATGGATAAAAAATATATAGATTAATCTCATAGAGTTTATGAGAACAAACCTCAAGTTGAAGAAAAAGTAATGATATCCAAAATATGAACTTCATCCCAAATTTAGTTGGTAGAATTTCCACATCTAATATATCCCTTGAACTTTAATATCTAAACCTTCCCCTCACTCCGCTCAAGCAGATAGGACCTGTCCTCCCTTCAGAGAGTCAAAAAACCTCACATGCTCAAGAATTTTTGTTTGATCCCATTAGAAAGGGTGATTATGTCTTTCCTTTAGGGAATGTGATTGGTCAAACCCCCCTGCTCAAGCATGTAGGTCCCGCCCTCCATTCAAGGCATGTGATCAGATTTCCCTTCCCCCAACCAAAACTCAAGTTGGTATAAGATTCTTATTAAATGATATTTGACTAGGTATTCTTGTTAGAAATGACATTGGATCTTAAAATTCAATGGACAAGGACTTCAAATATGCATACTATTACTTTTTGATTTGCAATAAATTATTGTTGTCATATTTGACCTTGGATCTTAAAATTTAGTGCACAAGGACTTCAGATCTGCATAACATTACTTTGTGATCTGTAATAAATTCTTCAAAAATTTCCTACTAGAACTTCTAGTCAACAAGTAAAATTTCAGATCTATAGGTAGGGTTTGCAGATCTCCAATAAATGTTGTATAAAAAAATAAAATAGTTATAACAACAAAAATCAACGAAAAAATACTTCAATTATATGTTATTTTATTGTGATCAGTGTTTTAGTCCACCTGGATGATGGAAAGAAGGAATAAACGGGATATCTATAGGGTAATTGAAAAAAAAAAATCTCACGTATATGAATGTCTCTAAATCTGAATCTATGTTCAATAGAGTACAATTGTATGAAGGAATTCTCCTCGTCAAATATTTGCCATCAATCTAAGAGAGGGAAATTTTTGTCTTCATTAAATTAAAGCTTCTTAGTCAAGTACATGGCCTGATTAATTCAAATTATCATCATTCCTCAACAAAGGACATAGGGAAATGTAATCATGACCTAGGTCCCTTCCAACACATTTTCCCTACATGAGAAGGAAATATATAGTAGAGGATTTCTAAAGATATGATATATGGAAAAATATTGTTGAGAAAGGTGTAATATTCACATGTGGCTATGACAGAGCCATATTATATCCTTTTTCTTATCTATAGGAATTTGCAATTGGGCAAGGCTTTGACTCGCATGACACGGGGTCAATTCCAAATTTACCACTATAAATTTTAAGTGAATTCATATGCACCCCTAACAACCTGCATGGTAAATCACATGGGATTTGAACCTTGAACCTTAAAATTTACAAATACTTCATATCAAATTTCACATGGGGTGCATAAGATGAATATGCCCACATTACAAACTTGACCCTTAAGGATGATCCCTCCAGCTTGTAGTGCTAGCTTACGGATTTTTTAATTTTTTAATTATTTGATTTTTATGTGTTTTTGGAATAAACAATTGATGTGGATGTGTTTTTAAATAGATTCACATAATAAAATGCAATGTAATTGACGAATAAACAAAAGCATCATAATTAATAAAGTTGCTTAGAAATCAAAATATGCATTTATCTTATAAGTTCTAATAGTTCTGAATTTTCTGTGTTAACACAAACCAACAAATCCAGAATGTTCATTAAACTTCATTTATTAATCTACTGCATGTTAGGGAAACATAACAGCAAGCATGAACTCAATGACTACACATTCATGAGAAAATACTTACAATTCATCACTACAAATCAATATGATTGCATATGTGTGCCCAATTGGGAGCTTGAAACTCAAATTACACAATCCTTCTTACAAGCCCTTTTTGCCAAAAGATCCTTAAAAATGAGTTCAAAACATGTATACATATATGGAGGAGTCAATTAGGAGCTACACAAATCCTTCTTTCTTAACTTTCCACATACCATTTCACCCTTTCATATGGTGATTGTAAATCAAAAGTATTAGTAAATATTGCATTATAATTTGTGGACTTTACAAAGTAAAATTTGTTTCTAATGTGGTCATAGATGGGGCCTAGTCTTTGATCATAATATGTTAAGAATACCCTCATTGTGTCAGGCTCCTATAAAGTTACAAACATGGCGAACTCAAAATGAGTGGTATTCCTTAATTGTGAACTCTTGATTCTTCTCCTCATTATACTATCTTAGCAAATCCATAACATCTCTAGATGGAAAAGACACGTTCTCATTCTAAAACATCGATATCCTATGAGGCTCTACCATCTCCAAGGATTCCTTCAAGAATTTTCCATTGTCCCGCGACAAAGAATCCAAGGCTTCTAATGTATCTAAAGAGAAAACTCAACCTGTCTCATGTTGGAGGATATGAAACTGGTTCATTTGAGCTAAGCATAATTACACTGGTAGGAACAAGCTTGTATATTTTTGGCTAGTCGATAATCTTATCCAGTAGTTGCTTCATCTTTTCCATATCAGCCACCAACCATTCATAAAACTCTTTTACCACTATTGGGCGTGGAATCCCCCCAAAGGTTGGGCGTGGAATCCCCCCAAAGGCATGTTTTGGGGCTTAAAGCCCAAGTTTTGACTAAGTCCATTGTAAAGACTCCACGAATTGTGAGCATGGGGCGCAAAGTCATAATAGAGTCATAGGGTTGTATGCCCTTGTTTTTTTAATGTAATGTCAGTTTGAAAGATCTACCCATGGTCTGCGGAGCATGGGATTGTATAAATAGAGCGAGGCTATAAGTGTAGAAGAAAGGGAATCTTAGAAAAGCAAGGATGGATCTAAGGAATTGATGAAGCATTGAGTCGAAATGTAAGTTGTGTCTTTTGTCATAGAGTAGAAGAAGGCTTTGTAGTTGAGTGAGCAGAGGCCTAATAGTCCACAGCTGAGTGCACAGACCCCTGCAATTGAGTGCTAGGCCAGGTCGAGTCTGTAACTGTGGGAAGAACTAATAAAAGAGAATTTTTACCCTATTTCTGTGTATCTTTTCCTGGTTTATGTATTATTGGGTATGAATTGCAAGTTTAATTTTTATTACTACGTGAACTCATATGAATATGGTGAATAAGTAAATATAATATAAGGCATATGTTTACGTGAAGAGAACTAATTGTTATAAGAAGATAAGTAAGATCTCTGGTGTGACTAGGGAAATAGTGCAGATCACTGCTCCAACAGCACGAAAGCCCCACAACCCCTAGTTAGAGTTGCACAAAGGTGAATATATCAGGGCGCGAAGGCCAGGGAAGTGTGTGAAGTAACCTGCATGAAGGGACTCTCAGGTGGACCAAATCAACCCCTCAGACATCTCAAGGGTGCAGAAACCTAGTTCCAGCACCCCCCATACTACGTTAGGTGAGACCTTAATCTGCGCTCCACAGACTGTTGCCGAAAGGGCTAGTAGTACAGGGATTTTTTTGGCTAATTAACTCCAAACCTAGGTCAGGCCCCAACAAGCCAACAAATGGTTCCATTTCTGGGATCGGGATCTTCATAGAGATGTCTGATGTCGTATCATTGGAATCCAACTATGAAGTAAATTGAAGGTTGTTTGGACAGAAGGATTCACGAGTTCGCGGCACAGGAGAATAGGAATCTGCGACTATCAAAAGATGAGTGATTAGACTACTACTCATACACAGAGATCCATGAAATTTTCTTTGCATCTTTCCGTATTGAGTTGTACGAGTGGATCGCTAAGCTAGCAGATAGCCAAGGAAGATGCAAGCTCGATAGTCCTATTATGTGGACCCCAGAGTTGGTGCACAGATTGGAAGCATTGAAGCATAAGATTGCGCATGCTATTGATGATTGGCTCGATCGAATTATAGGAGGATTCATCACTGAGTTCGCGGTAGATACTTCAATCAGCTATAGCGAGGTAGAGTGATGCTTCCTCAAAGGACCACGAGGTAATTAAGTTAATCCTTTGAACACTTGGATTAAAATGCTATTGTGTGAAAAGTGGGTTATACGAATACATTGGTGTTCGGGGCTACGCAAAGTGGGAGAATTTATAGAAACAAAGGTAGTTCAGAACTAGAAACTAGCCCCTTGATTTCACCTCCACGAAGGAACGAGGAAGAGCTCATGAAGGTCTCACCAAGAAGTGCGATCAATTTGATAAGGCAGAGGATTACACACATACCACCCCCAACCACACCACCACCAACTTCACTGCCCTCACCCCCATCTTTTCCCATACCACCTTCGCCACCATCGTGAGTCAATATGGCAATCGCGATAAAGTTGTTGGTGTTCAAGGGAGTAGGAAATGATGTTGGCATTATGATTCAGGTTTGGCGCTATGACACATGTGTTGTACTTGGTGGCAACTCACTCAAGAGGTAGATCTATGTTCAGGCTCTCAAAATCGTAGAAAATGAGATACCCGCAGGTGAGCCTAAGAAACGCTGCGGACCCACAGGTACCCTGACCAAGAAGTGTGGACATACCCGCAGGTACTCTATTCAAAATGTGTGGACCTCAATTTCACTCACTTCAATGCAGAGAAGAACGCGCATGTGGGAATTATTATGAATGGTCCATGGTATTTAGTCCGACATATATGATCCTATGGTTTTGGTCCATGGTATAACATCTAAATAATTGAACCCCGATTTTTGGTCCCTTGTATCAATTCTCTATGGTTTTGATCCTTGGTTTGAGTATGAGCTTGCCTATAAAAAGAAAAGGAGATCTTTTGGCTAGACACTTTTTGAATATTGAACATATTAAGATCTAAAATTTTGGGTGATCGGTTTGAAACGCTAGATCTAAATCAAGGTGAAATCTGTAAATTGTAAGGTGGATCTATTGAGAGGTCATGATCTCATTGGCACTAGATCAGATCTGTGTCTCTGACAATCTGTGGCACATTGAAGGACTGATAAATTGGCTCTATTCGGAGGTCCGCAGGTGATCCACAGTGCAGGTGTGGAGGTACGCAGCTCAGCAAAAGGCGTAGGTGTAGAGGTACGCAGCGCGGCAGAAGGCGTAGGTGCGGGGGTACGCAGCACAGTAGAAGGATCAGGTGCGAAGGTACGCATAGAGACAAAAGGATTAGGTGCGGAGGTGCGCTGCTGGGCAAACAGTGCAGGTGCGGATCTACACAGAGGTACGCAGTGCAGCAAAAGGGGTAGGTGCGGAGGTACATAGAGCAGAAGAAGTATCAGGTGCGGAGCTACGCAGGTTTCTATCGGTGAAGTTGCGGACTTTTCTTAAACTTATTGTTGGTTGCCTTTTATCTATTGTTGAAGAGTTCTGGGTTTAGATTACTAGTATTGTTGTTCTGGTTACTGCATTCTGAGAAGCTATTGGTTGATTCATTGGTTGATCGTAAAAGGAGATTGGTTGATTGTAAAAGGAGATTGGTTGATTCATTGGTTGATTGTAAAAGGAGATTGGTTGATTCACATGTACTTAATGATTATTTGATGTTCATGGATCCAGTCTAAAAATTAATGAAATGTGGTCCTTGGAAGAAAAGAAGTAGAAGAGCTAAGGGGGTTTTAGCTCCCTTCCAGGAGAGACTGGAAAATGAGAGAGGGTTGTAGCTCTCTGCAAGTTGCAGCCTGCGTACTGGTAAAGGACTGCACCAGTACAAAATCATTGTAAAAGAAGTTTCTAATTGAAAGAAGATAGAGACATATTGCAGCAGGTGGTTTTCACCCACATTGGGTTTCCACCTTATATCTGGTGTTCTTTGGTGTGACTATTTGATTTTCTTGTTCTTGCTCATTATTATATGGTACTGACATACAAATTAATGATCAATATCTGAAGAATAAATTAAAGTATAAATCTGAAAGATATATTGAAAAGACTTTGATAATATTGATTCACCCCCCCTCTCAGTATTATTTCCAACAATTGGTATCAGAGCAAGTCCTTCTGAAGAAGCTTGATCGCTTGAAGGAAGATCCATCATCATGAGCAACTACTAGAGAGAAGCATCTATCAGGCCACTGATTTTTGATGGGACAAACTTCATATATTGGAAGGTAAGAGTTACTACCTATCTTCAATCTCTTGGTACAGAAGTCTGGGATATCATAGATACAGGGTACGCTTTTCCATCAGCAACTCCTAGAGATTCGGCTGAGAAGAAGAAATATGAAACAAATGTAAAGGCGGTCAATACTCTATTAGGATGTCTATCTCAATCAGAATTTGTCAAGGTTATGCAGTATAAATCCGCAAAAGAAATATGGGACAAGATTGTTCTGAGCTATGAAGGAGATGATCATGTAAAACGAGCAAAACTTCAAACCCTCAGAATT
>APFE030479138.1:1120-20168 GCA_000404065.3 Pinus taeda
TATTGTAACATTGAAAGGAATATAATGAAAAATCAAGCTGGTAGTCCCGGTTTTGGGATCCAAGGGAAAATCTTTGTGCATATGTGTTTTATGTGTTATGCTTTCACATTGTTTATTTTCTTTGTTTTAGAATTCGTATGCAGGTAATTTCTGTACACGGTTAAACCTTCAAAGGCTACTAAAAATGGTGCAGAAAACTAGCAAAAACAAAGGTGAAAATGCTAGAAAAAGACAGGAAAGACATGGGGATCCTGAGGGGGAAAGGAAACACAAGAATCTAACAGGATTAAAGTGTTTTAAAAATGTGTCTAAAAGGACCAAAATATAGTGGAAAAAACACTGAAAAGTAATGACTGAAAATGATGCACATTAGACTTCTTAACTCAACAATTCTCTTCGATGGAGGTGTAATCTAAACCTTAGGGGGATTTTTCCTTCCTCAATGAGAAACTACAAAGTGTATCCAGGTCTAGAGGTGGCTCAGGAAATAACAGAAAATCTTCCTAGCACACACGCAATAGTCACAGTGAAATCTGGAAAATCTGAAAAAATTTCTGAAAAATTGCAATGAAAAAATGGATCTGAAAAGTGCGTTTGGCCCAGGTTTTGGGTCAAAAAGTGCATTGGGTGCAATTTATTGGCCAAAAAGTATGCTCTATTCCTTCTTCTCTCTATTAATAAATTTTCTCCAGATTATGCCGTCTCCTACTTGGCTGGTACCTATGACATGCAGAAAGATGTGAAACCCTAACATAAATGAATTTTTTTTCTGCAGAAAATAGAAGAGATCTAAAACTAAAAATTGGGAGGAATAAAAATTCTAAACAAACACTGAAAATAGCTGAAATGAAAGTCACCAAGATTCTAAATTACTACACCAACGAGTCACCATTTATTAACGACTAAAGTGCTAAAGACTCAGTGGAGTCGCCATTTGTTAGTGAGAAAATTCTTGTATGTTTACCAAATATTCTTCACTTAAGTCACTGGTGACTAGTGACCCTAACAACAAAATATAGTTTTATATGCTTCAGATCTCCAATAAAAAACAAAGAAAAACATTGCAACACAAGAAATCTTGCAAACCAAAACATATAACAACAAGAAATTAAAGTGCAATAACCTAATGGAGGACTTAATCAAATAATAATTTTGTTAAAACACATGGTGAGGAGAAATTACAACATGGGTATATAATTCCCCCTCTGTGGGATGGGTCCTTCTTTTGTCCTCGTGCTTCAGTTGTGTGCTTCTCTCTTAACTTGCAATGGGTAGAAAACAAAAAAATGTCTTGAACTCAAGTGAGAGATCTAATGTAATAAGATGATAATGGTGACGATAAAAATGGTCATGGTGAAGAATGAATAGGAAACCCTCTATTTATAAAAAAGCATTGAGCCAAATTAGAAAATAGAAAATAATAAAATATTATTGAATAAATCGAATTCTAGTTGTTGAGAATAATTTATTATATTTTTTTAGAGGGAAAAGATATTCAAAATGGTGAAATATATTTATTGAGAAAGTGGTTGAATTAATTAACAAATAAAAATGATTTATTAATCACTTTGTGATAATTAAGAAAGAATTAATTATAAATAATGATTTAATATTATCTCATTAAGAAAAATATGGATAAATAAGGAAATAAATAAATAAATAATGATTTATTTAATTATTCTTAAAGGTGATTAAGCCAAAAGTGATAAGAACTAATTTATCAAATAATTATTTATAATTATTTCTATAGAATATTAAATAAAAAATGATTTATTTAATTATTCTCATGGGGTTTTTTGGATTTTAATGAGAATTAATTTAGAAAAAAGGTTTACTTAATTATTTCATATGGTGGAATTTTTACTATGGTAAAATTAATCCTACATGGTGTATTTTGATCAACCTAGTAAGAAATGGCTAGGTGATCATTTTTTGGGTGATAACAACAAGCGAGACACTGCCCCTAGCTGGAGCCAATGTTGTAGCTCACTCTTGTAAAGCCAAAATGACAAAAATGTGGACCATAGCACATATTCCTCGAAGCTTCCATAAAGGGGTGGTTTCAAGCTTTAGTTCTCTCTCAATGAGGTTGAGTGGAAAAAGTCTTCAAGGTTTACTTAAGGCATTTTTCTAGAGTAAAAAACATTACAATTCCAATTTTATTTGATAGCATGAACAAGTTTGGTCCCAAGGGACAATATGATCCATCTATTGGTCCAATGGATCAGTATTGGAGTTGTATCATGTGTGGAGAACCTGCTATCCATTGCCTTGGTCATTGTGGTCTCATTGAACTTGTGTTACTAATGTACGACCCATTGGTCTTTAAGTTTCCTAAAAATCTCATGAAATACATGTGCATCTCCTATCATCATTTAAAGCTCGAAAGGAAGTAGATTTAAAAAATATGCTAGAAAGTTTGAGCTCATTATGAATGGGGATATAATAGTGTTAAAAGCATGTTGGATTTAGTTGGTAGATTTATTTATACCTTTAAGAAGGAAGAAAAAATAGGCTAAATGCAAGGAGATCTCTTTCTTCATATGCATAAGAGGAAAGGGATGTTTTCAGTATCCAAATTTTTAAAGAATTAAATAAGGAAGTTCATAACAAAAAGGTTTTCAATGTAAGCCCACATATACAAAAAATGGGAGCATTTGTGAAATATTAAAGGGGGATCAAAAAATGGAAGAAGGGATGTTTGAGAGTTAAAAGCCATTTGAAAATGTAGAAGGATTGGAAGAATATCAAAGAAAGTAATATATAATGCTATAGAGAAGATTCTTATAGATGTGATTTTTTTTAGTGCATGTGAAGATGTGACTGCAAACAGGCTGATCAAAAAGACAAATCGACAAGAAGATTATGCAAAGCTTTACAAAAATGTAACAAACTAATGGTGGTTTGAACGTGGGCTTAGAAATTAATATGGTGCTTACCGCAAAGCCCATCCTTCATAACAACTTGAAAAAATTCAACTTATATGGCCCATACAAAAGTATTGGCAGAATACACCGATGATGGATGAAGTCACTATCCTACCACATTTTTTTAGCCAAACCTTCAATAAATTCAAACAATTGTTGGTAGTAAATCTACACAAGAGGAAGCCAACAATACAATATGTAAACACTTGACACTAATGTAAGTTCAACAGATGAAACATGATCAAATTATGCATGTGTAAATTCACAAAAAAAATTCAAATTCTGGAATTAGTAATTTCAATCTGAATGGCCAAAGACATTGAAATTATTATTGGGTGTGCTACTTGGAACAATTTGATGTTTTGGTTGCTTGCTATGGTGGATCGACTTAAGAACATTGAATCTAGACTAGGCGCTAATACTTATACTTAATACACATTAACTAAGTGTATGAAAATGGAAACATTGGTTATTTCAATCAATTGGAAGCGATTGTAAAAGCCAAAGCCTATTAAGAGGTTGCTTGGTGCGTTGTGCCCAAGAGTTGTGTAGCTTGTGCATCCATAGAGCATGTAGAACAAAAATAGCATTACCATGCCCAACATGTTGAGAAGGTTTAAAGGGAGACATGTGACAACTAATAAATTTGAAAAACAAAAGAAAGTAGTTGCACCACACATAGAGAAAATGCAGGGGTTCCCAGGTAACAAATTTTGAAGGAAACATTTTTAATGATGGGAAGCGAATTTTAAAAATATGTGATCTGGGAATTTTTTCATAATAAACCCAGTTGACTTCCAAATGGACATATTTGAAAAATTGTGGGCATTTCAAGAAATTTCATTGGTTCTTCTAATGTTGTATTCTTACAAATAGTCAATGGATCATGCTTTGGTGAAATATCATCCTTATTATAATCTTTCTTGGTCTTATCATAGCAAGGGTGATTATGAGACCCCAAGATGCAACTACATGGAATTAGTCAAAGAAAGGAAAAGGCCTTGATATTTTGTGTTTCCTTACTATGGTATTGACACCAAGGCTAGGCATTGTGTCTAGGGCTATGGGATGCAATTCGAGAGAAATTGAAGGTAATATTTAAAACCAAATGAAAAATTTGAATTTTGTCATCATGGTGATGAATGAATCAATTTCATTGGCATGGATCACCATCTATTTTGAAGATAAGTGCCTCTGTGGTTACCCTCCTTTCTAGATTGATAAAAAGCTAAGGATTTTAATCATTTTCAACAAAATGAGATGAATAAACCTTCAAAAGACACCCAATCAAGTGATATTACTTGTAATGAGTCTAACGGTTCTATTGTGTCAAGGAGACCATTCAAAAATGATTACATATACTATTCCAAATAAACGATCAATGGTACTATGCACCTAGAATTCATTCTAGCTATATTGAATTTGAAGAAGAAAACAAAGAAATATCTCCCATCGATGATAATATTTCAAATGAAACTGGAAGTGAATCCATTCAAAATAATAATTGTGAAGTATTAGACAATGATCATTTTGAAGAACCTAAAAAACTTAGTTCGATTTATTTCTTGGACTTCCCTTTTGAAGAAGCTTTAGGCTTTGAAAATACATATGCTACTATCTAGAAGGACAAACAAGAGCTACCTTGAAATATTTCTATGTAAATAAAACTTGCTCACATGGATCCTCTTTTTCTTGAAAAGAGAATAACCTCATGGAAGGAGTCATCTCAAAATGAAAGTGGCAGTTACATAGAGCAAAGAAATTTGGAAGGTTTGATCATCTAGGACTCGCTATAAATGCTAAGTTTATGCCTCTCACAGGAACTACCATGATCGATGGTTTAAATCATCACCTATTCTAGATCATCAAATTATCAATAGGTCAACAAGAATTTAGAGATTGTCTCTTGCAGGTGCCCAACAAATCGATGATTGATAGCGTTTCCTAATCCAAATCAACAAATTGAAATAAGTTCAAATGCCCAAATTTTAAACAATAAGAGGCTATCAAAAAATGGTTTAATGAAATTGCTGAGTGCATCAATCCAAGATCGAGATCAATTGTGACACCCCTCACCTCATTTTTCCAAAATTGCCACTGGGGGTGTCACAAAGTTGTTTTCTAATTTTACAAAACCACTCTAGTTTTATGATGTGCTCATGAAAAATATGGGGCCCACACACTATTGAGTTGTAATGAGAACCAAAACGTTATCCACCTCATATCCAACATGTACATGATCAAGTACTAGCCTGCATTAAATCATTATGATGTATGTGGTTTGATGCCCATGAAATCACTTGGTGGATCATTGTACTATGTGACATTATTGATGAATTCTCCCGTAAGAAATGGATATATCTCTTGAATACTAAGGATGAGGTATTCAACAAGTTCTATGAAGTTAAATTTGAAGTGGAAAACTTGATAGGTATAAAGATCAAGATACTAATATCCAACAATGGAGGAGAATAAACCTCAAAGGATATTGTAGCTCTCTACAAGTTGGATGGGATTAAGAGGGAGATGATTTCCCCCTATAATCCACAACAAAATGGTGTAGAAAAATGAAAGAATAGGTCCATTGAAGAATATTTCAAGGCCATGCTGCGTGATTTGGACTTACCATTGTTCTTATGGGGGGATGCATCACAGACAACTATGTACATTCAAAACAGAAGTCCTCATAAAGTTCTAGAAGGTATGACTCCTAAAGAAGACTTCTCTTAAAGGAAGCTAAAGGTTGGTCACATGAGGATATTTGGTTTTACTATATATATTCATGTTCCTAAGGATAAGAGGAAAAAGCTTGAGCATTAAGGAAATAAAGGCATATTTGTTGGATACAGTGAATCATAGAAGGATTACAGAGTATACATTCTAGAGAAAGAATGGGTTAAGGTTAGCTGAGATGTCACCTTCGATGAGAAAGTGGAATATTGGAAGTATAAGTAAGTCTCTATAGATTCCTTGGATTAAGTGAAGTAGGAGGCCTCAAGGGAGGAACATTTGATTTCTACGAAATGTACTGAAAGGCCATAATGGCTTCAAGAACCAAGATAACTAGTCATAGTTCTTGAGATAAAGAAGAGACTAGCATGGCTTAGATCCACATTAGAAGAGGCAAAAGGACATGCAACTCTTTATGGCACATCTACAGAGGTGAAGAAACCTAAGAGGTTATCAAACTATGAAATTCTCATGAAAAAAATTATTGATGAAGAACCTTTCATATATGAGGAAGCAACTAGTTAGGAGGTGTGGAAGGAAGCGATGAATGAAGAGTACCAATCAATCATGATAAATGATGTCTGGGAGATTGTGCCAAGGCCTGAAGGGAAGAAAGTGGTGACTTCCAAGTGGATATAGAAGATTAATCATGTTGCAAATGGTAGTATTGACAAATACAAGGTGTAGTTAACGCCTATAGGATTCTCCTAGAAAGAGGGAGAATAATATGATGAGACCTTTGCTCATTTTTTAGGTACAACTCTTTTAGATGCATCATTTCTTTTATTGTGTCAATGGGATGGAAATTGCACTAGATGTTTGTGAATAATGCATTCCTCAATCATGTTATTGAGTATGAGGTGTACATAGAGAAATCTCAAGGCTTTGAGATATATGGAAAGGAATCTCATGTTTTCAAGTTAAAGAAGGCCTTGTATGGGCTCAAGCAACCTACAAGAGCTTGGTATGCTTGTATTAAAAACTATCTGACAATACTGGGATTTACCAATGGTGAAGTTGATCCAAACGTTTAATTTAAGGTTGCAAAGAATGCACCTATGATCCTATTATTATATGTTTATGACTTGTTTCTGATAAGTGTTGATTCTCTTATGATTCAGTGCAAGAAGCAATTGGCTTCTGAGTTTGATATGAAATACCTTGGGTTGATGCACTATTACTTGGGATTATAAGTATGGAAAAAACTTGGAGAAGTATTCCTTGGTCAAGGAAAGTATGTGTTATATATCCTTCAGATATTTGGTATGATGGATTGCAAATCCATGTCGATTGCCATGTTGACTAACTTGAAGAAGTTAAGAGGCTCTAACTCTAGATTGGTAGGTACATCTATGTACCAATAGATGATTGGTTTGTTGATGTAGATGGTTAACACCAAGCCAAACATAGGCATTTTTGTGAACACTTTGAGCAAGTTCTAGGTTGAATTGAGACATGAGCATGGGATTGCAACAACGCATATTTTGAGATATTTGCATGGTATAATGAATTGTGGTTTGATATTTGTTGCAAACAAGGATGTACAACTTCAAGGATACATGGATGCTGATTGGGTATGAAATACCAAGGAGAGGAAGAGTACCTTGGGAGTATGTGAAGGTTTTAACCCTATACAGAAATTACATGCAAATGAATTCTTAAAACAACAAAAAACATATAATGGTGAGAACATAAAAAAAATATATAGATATTTTCCCTTAGAGCCCAAAACCAGGAATACCGTATTTATTTTTCATTATATTCCTTTCAATGTTACAATACATATATATACATGTCAAAGCATTCATAAACCCCAATCCACTAACCCTGGATTGGAACATAACCATAGTTCCCTTAACCAAATTTACAAATACCATGGGCAAAAACCACTATTCCCAAAAACCATGCACAAATCCATGGGTAGACCAACCCACCATATTTGGGTCTGCCCCCCAATCCTTGGGTTCTCCCAACTATTATTGGGTCTGCATAATAAATAATATAATATAATAATATATATAATATATATATATATAATTTATTTTGAGGCTCTTCCCTAGACCCATGATGCATGGAACCAGTATAACACACACCCAACATTCTCCCACTTGTTTTTTTTTCTTCCACATCGGGGATCATAAGAGAGATTATTCATTGGTCTAGTGCTACAGTGGCCACTGTTTCTCCACGCTAAGAAAAATTCTCAGTGCTCAAAGACTTTGTTAATGCATCTGCAACATTCTTCAGAGTTTCCACCTTTACTAGCAACACCTTTTTATCTCCAACGATATCCCTCACAAAGTGATACTGAACATCAATGTGCTTTGTCTTTTAAAGATAATTAGGGTTCTTTGCGAAGAAAATTGCACTTTGGCTATCACAATCTATCCTTATAGCTCGTTGTAGCAACCCCATACTTGAACACAATCTCTACAACCAAATTGCTTCCTTGCTTGCACGAGTGGCTTCCATGCATTCAACCTTTGTAGTTTAAAGTGCCACTACAGACTCTCTTTATCATCTAACTAACTATTCCTCCAAATAAGTTAAACACATACCCACTTTTAGGTATTATCCAATCCAAATCCCCAGCCTAGTCTGCATCAAAAAATCCATGGATGTCCAAAACTGTATCTAATCCTAATCTTCCTTGGTAAAATAGGACATAATTAATAGTGCCACGCAAATACCTGAAACCCACTTCATTACTTTCCAATGCTCCTTCCCTAGATTTTACGTAAAAATTCTCAATACTTCCATTGCATGTGAAATATCTATTCTGGTACAAACTATTTCATACATCAGGCTACCAAATGTACTTATAGCTGGAACACAAGACATGTCCTTTTCCTCTTCTCGTGTCTTGGGACACTATTCAACAGATAAATTTACACCTATAGGAATAAGAACCTTTACCAGTTTGCTATCCTGCATATTAAACCTCTTCAATATGGTCTCAACATACTTCCTCTGGTTTAACCATAGCTTCCTCTTTTCCAGATCTCATTTAATTTCCATGCGCAAAATATAGTTTTCATTTAATTTAGAGGAAAACTGGGTCTTCAAATCCTAGATAATTTCTTTGTCATTTCCAATCAACAACATATTATCCACATACAAGACTAGATAAATAACATGGTCACCAATTAATTTAAAATATAAACAATGATCTACTTTGCTCCTTATGAAGCCAAGTCCTCATATATATATATATATATATATATATATATATATATATATATATATATATACATACATACAGGTTCTTTCTTACCCTTCACAGCAAAGCCTCTAGGTTTCTTCATGTAGATCTCTTCTTCCATATTCTTTTGAATAAATGCTATCTTCACATCCATCTGTTCTACCTCAAAATCAAAAGAAGATACAATAGATAAAAGTAATATAATAGAAGCTAAATTGGAAACAAGAGAAAAAATATCACCAGAATAAATTCCCAACACTTTGGAATAACCTTTTTCTACCATTTGAGCTTTGTATTTATCCACCTTTTCTTATGCATTAATCTTCTTCTTAAACTCCCATTTACTACCAACGGGTTTCCTTCCAGTGGACAACTCCACCATATGCAATGGCCCATTTTTTTTTCCCAAAGACGCCATTTCATCAATCATGGCGTCCTTCCATAGTTTCCCATATTTTGGTGAAAATTTTTGAATGAATAATGACCCAAGGTTCGTCCAAGGGTGCCAACAAAGATTTTTGCATAGTCTAGCACTTTGTTGACATTTTCACTCGCTTCGATCAAAGGATCGTCTCACACGAGGTGAGATAGAACCATATAAAGATAAAAGGGGATTTAGAATTAAATATTATGCAGTCTATGTAACCATCCATACATTCATTCGCAACAAGCTGAATTATGAATTTAAAAGAGAATAATCAACATAAAACTTTTATTAAAAGGGGGTGTGAAACACGTAAACATTCGACATTACTCCGATTCTCCTTTTATTATTAAACAACAATCCTTCAACACAACTTACAACAAATTATAGACTTGTGTGCATATATTACAACTCAACACAACTATCAAAATACATCATTACATAATCAAATCTGCCTACATGGAATATTTATTTTACACAACCCATATCTAATCCTTGCAATGCCTTCTAAACTTTCACAAATCCTTCTAAACTTGTTTCTTGCTGATTTGCATCTTCTTTTATAGACCTTGTTCACTTGATATTGTATTTGATCCCTTGCTAACTTGATCCACGATTTTCCAAAACCTTGAGCCATTACCTTGATTTCTTGTTCACTGTATCAAAATCAGTTCCAACATTTTCGGAGCGTGCCCTTACTTTCTGCTGTGCAAGTCCCAAAACAAATATTCTGTTTTTGCCTTGATTTTCTGGTGCTTTGATTCTGGTGAATCTATCCAAAATATCCTCTGCAAATTCTATTCGTTAAAAAACAAAGGACCCAACATGCCCTGAACACAATCCATTGACTCACCCTCAAGTCAATGTGTTGTTGTTACATCTAAACTCTAGGCTAGTTGGCTTCTGCTCTGATTGGTTGCGGTACCTTAAAACAAAGGACCCAAATCTAGAACACTGTTGGACACCTAATCCTAAATGGGTTAGTGTGGAATTCGAATGGACAAAAGCAGTCCAAGAGACCTTGGGATGTGAATCCCAACGGTCACCATATTGTACTATAAATGTATATCAATTGTTAATAAAAATTGTACTGCATGTTTTATCTTTCCTATTTGTTCTCGCTCACCATGTGTGTTTAACATGGTATCAGAGCCAAGTTCCAGGTTCGTTTTTTTAAGTGTGCCTTGTAACTCCTCTGCCATAACGCCTGACATGGTATGCGCAACAGGCATGGTGAACGTTTGATAAGGCTGTGTTTGATGAGTTCTGTCCCATACTCTCATAACGCCTGACATGGTTCAATGAGGCTACGTATTAAACATTGTAAATAGCTGAACGTTGAACTAACACCTAACATGGTTCGATGAGACTGCGTATTGAACGCTGTAAATAGCCGAACGTTGAACTAATGCCTGACACCTCTGTCCATAATGCACTGGTCTTCAGCATT
This sequence comes from Pinus taeda, assembly GCA_000404065.3. Lineage (NCBI taxonomy): Eukaryota > Viridiplantae > Streptophyta > Pinopsida > Pinales > Pinaceae > Pinus > Pinus taeda. The sequence goes on from APFE030479138.1 coordinate 11,854, forward strand.
TACAGTCTGCCGAAATCATTTGTTCACACCCGGTCTCATTTCTTTGAAACGTCTGTCAGTTATATGCCTCATGTTGCTCAATTTCTGAAACTTTCTTCATATCGTTTGGCTCTCGTTGTTCAATATTTGAAACATTTTTAGTATCTTCAGAGTCAAATTCGGCCTCGAACTGAGACAAATCCTCCCGCATTCTTCCTTTATCAGAATTATCGACCAAATCTTTCATTTCCACATGCTCCTTTCTGTCCTTCAGCTTCTATGTGCGCTCATCTTCTAATGTCCTTTAGCTTTTATGTCCTTTAGCTTATATGTGCGACATCATGGTGAATAGGTTAGAATGTCCAACAACGCCATCTGAGTTCTGATGAGAGCACTGTACAGTTCTTTGATTTTATTTTCCATTGCAGCGATCCCGTTATCCAACTCCACCCCACGTATTTTCAATTCTTCCACCAAATATTTCATTTCCACATGGTTTATATGTGCGCTATGGGTTTATAAGTGCGCTGAAGCAATTGCGTTTTGTTTCCTCGAGGTGAAGGTTATATATTGACTCCAATGTTTTTGAGTTCTAGAGATACAAAGCTCGACGGCTTCTTTCTTTATTTCTCTAAGGCTGCGTCTTGCTTGTAACTCTGTGTTTAAATCATTTGACGGGGAGGTGTGAAGCTTGTGAATCCTACGCAAGTTTAGCTATTGTATCCAAGGCCAGAATCCTCATAGTATTCGATGCCAAAGATCTGTTGTGGCGGTTGAAGGGAAAGCGACTGCTGTCTGTTGGGGACTCAATAACACGAAGCCAGTGACATATCATTTCAAGAGAATGAATTCGGTGTAGATATTGGCCGACTTGGACTGTTTGATATGCATGGAATATTATTTAGGAGGCATGAATGCTTCAATGTAATACTTTGACTAGTGATTTGACTGCATCTGTGGCGTTTGCATTGAGCCGTCTCTTGCTCTTTGTTGATCCTCTGATATTTGTTGCACTACTCGGGTATCCTTGCACTACCACTTTTATAGACCATTGACATGGTATTGTGGATAGACCACTATTTAAAATCCATGCCATTGCAAGTTTTGTCTGGTATCAATGCGCAATTTTTTAAAATCATTTAAATCATTTGAATGATAATGTTACCCTACTGCGTTGTATAGTTAAAGCGTTGAAGTGATGGCATTTGATACATAATATTTCAATGTAATTGCCAGATTGAGATTTAATACATGGGAGCATTTGTTTCATGGAAAGTTTATTTGAAATCCGGTATTTAAAAAAGTGATGGGTAGAATGCATTGAATAGTGTACTGGTTGAATATGTAAGGTGAGTTTCAATGTTATTTGAAATGATGGTGGCAGTATGAGATTTCATATCAGAATGCGTGAAATTGATTGGGAAGTGGTGTGAATTTGCTGGTTGAAAAACATAAGCACATTCTTTTATTTGAATGAAAATCCAACCATCTATGAATGGAATTATTGGATTGAGTAGTGTTTGATTTTACTTCTGCATCAAGTTAGAAGTCCATATTGTATTGAGTTTGGAAATGGCATGAAGATTGTTGAATTGAGCACTAGCACTACTTCTGCTTTTATTTCATTGCTTTCTAAGCTTACTGTAACAAACAAGACAACAAGAGAATGGCAAGATCAGAGAACACTGATTCGTACCCCAGTCAAGGCATATGAGCATTCAAGTCCTGTCCATGACAGTGTTATAATTATTGAAGTTTTGATAGCCATCATTTCTGATTTGAAAGTGAAGGAGTACTTGAAGGATCCAAGCACGTTTGCAGTTGTTGTTTCCCCCGTTGTGGTATTAAAACTCATTATAGTCTCTGTCTACATATATTTGCATTGATTCCCTGATTCATTTGCTACACATTTATACAAGATATTGCTGTGTACTGTACGTGGATATTACTTTTCTGCATTAAGTAATAATTGTGATCAGTTTTTAAGTGACATTGAAGAAAAATGGGCAGAATCAGTGAAGTATTAGAGTTCATGAAAACTCTTATACAATCTACTATTGATGAAACATTACAAATCAGCAAAGGATCTCTCTCAAAAATTCAGACATGTCTACAAAATGCACAGGAAAAGATAGTTTTTTTACAACTTGAATCATAGCTACATCAAGAAGAGCTACATCAAAATAGACATCAATCTGAACCTGTTTTTGTTCAGAACATTCAGACAACCACCTATCAACAACAAGTCAATAATGTTACAGTTCATTCAGATAAAGCAGCTGTTGTACATGAAGATGCAGAAACTCAGTCTGCACTTCCCAAGCCCATCATCAGACCTTGGGAACAACTTGTCCACAACAAGCACAAAACTGGTCTTGGATATGAGAAGGACTTGTACTTTCATATTCCAGACTACTCAAATCCCATTCAGTTTCAAAGTGCTGGATTTATTCATGACAGTTCACCTGCTCCTTATGACAGTTCAACTTCAACTGTTCTAGGCTCTGCCCCTCTTCCACAACAACAACAACAACAACAACAAATTGTAAAATGCCAACACTGTGACCGAGTTGGCCATCTGAAAGATCACTGTTTTGATCTTCATCCATGTAAGCACTCTCATAAAACCAGACATTCTTCACACAGATGCTTTAGAAACAATCGTCCTGCAAGAACAAAGATTCATCTAGGATGGATCGCTTCTTGGCAATGGGCATCAATAGCCAAGAAGATATTCCAAACACATGTTAGAACTTGTTCCAGAATATTGAACAATCTTGCAGTTGAGTTTTCTCCATCATCTCACCTTGTATCTGACAGGGGGGGGAAATGATGGTCATCTACAAGCTTCAAAACCACATCAAGCAAGCCTGAGCCACAACCTGCCACACCAGTTTCAGAGTTGTAGCCAGAGACAAAGATGCCCGTGAACATGCCTTCAATTGGCAATCTGGGACACTTCCTCTAGCAGAAGACTTCAGCTTCTTTCCAGTTTTGGAAGACTTCCAGGAACAAAATTGAGAACACTTCCTCTAGCAGAAGACTCCAGCTTCTTGCCAGTTTTGGAAGAGTTCCAAGAATTGCATTAAGCATTCCAGAGTTGTTCGTCATCCTTAAACCATCACAGGTTGAGACTTCCCTTTTCAGGTTGAAGTTTTACCTTTTATGCGGGGTGAGACCTCCCTTTTATGATTGAAGGTTTCCCTCTTCAAATCAATAGGAGCACTTCCTCTAGCAGAAGACTTCAGCTTCTTGCCAGTTTTGGAAGAGTTTCGAGAACTGCACTAAGCGTTCCAGTGTTGGTGGCCATCCTTAAATGTGGTGAATGGAGAAATATAGGAGTTCCACAAGTCCAAAAGTGTAGATAACTTGAAATTTATTCAACTGTCTGCGCATTGAGATCATTGGGTTGCAATTGGAAAAGATCCTAGATTTGTTGATAAACTATAGTTTACAATGTGCTCAAAGTGATAAAATGTTCCTGTGGCTCCAGCTGGAGGTCGCGAAGGATGAATTTAGTTGCATACAATGCATCTTCCAACTAATTAATCTTACCATGTAATGCATCATCTTAATCCAAGAGCTACTTCTTCACTTCCAAATACGAATTCATCATTTCTTGTTGGAACAGGTTCTTGACATTCTCACACAAGAGATTAATAGTTGCATTCTTCTTTGTAAGAATGCCACTACAATCATAAATTTGACTGAACACCTACTGCGACTCCTGCATAATTTGTGGCAAAGTGTAATAGAGAGAGGTGGATGTCTGAATATTATCAGCGATATGGTCTCTATAGAGTGTTAATGGATGTGATGAAGATTGCTACAGGGTCATGATAGTGTCCTGAACCTCAAGATTCTTGAAAAAAAAATTCTTACACGCCGCTTCAACAAAAGTACAACATTCGGCAGGGGAAAAGGTAGAAAAATAGTCAGGTTGTTGTTTGGCGAAAGCGAAAAGTGTAGGCCACAAGGATTACAGTTTGGAATGAACGTCATTTAGCTAAGCCTCTAACTCATCGTTCTCAATATACAACTGTGTTTTTACTGTAGCGGCGACGTTGAGATGATGTTGCTATTCGTTGTAGGAAACTTGGAGATCTGTAAACTAAGTCTTGGTTTGAAGCAGATGGTTCTCCAACTGAGAGACAAAATCATGAATGAACTGGAATAACTGCTTCAAAGACCATGTACTGTGGGTTTCCATTGAAACTAAATCTAGCATTGGAAGTCATTATTACAGTGGTTGGCCACTAGTAATCGAGCACTTTGACTGATCTTGTGGTGAAGATTCTTGTTGTAAAGTACCCTTATGATTTTGCGCAATTTTGTGAGGAAAAGGGGCCAAAATAATAAAAAGGAGGTCATGCTACTGGGTGGCAAGGGTGATCACCTGATGACACTACTCTAGATCTTTCATGAAATCGGTGACTTGCTCAATAGAGATGAGTGAAGTGGTGGAAGAAGAGGGACGAGATGAGGTAGCGGCAGAAGGAAGAGCGGTGGATGGTGGAGAAACGATAGTAGCAGGAAAACTAGAAGAAATAGTAAAGGTGGAATCAGTTTCCATATCTTCTGACTCATCAACAACAATGGGTGTATCTATACAGTTGGATACAGTCACTTTCAATGAATGAGGTGACTTTTTGGAAGATTTATGCGGGGATGGGGGTTGTTATTCATCAATGAGAAAAAAAGGATCAATGGATGGTTATTCGGAATCAAGGTCGATGATGGTTGAGGAAAAGGTACTAGTAGGTGGGATGGTAGCTATTATAGTGGGTGGTGCAATGGACATAGGAGTGACTTGATGTACTTGAGTATATTTCTCCACTAAAGAACCTACCTCAGTCCAAGTAGCATATGCCGAACTAACACAATCCTTAGATTTCTTCAGCAGAGGCTGGATATCTTGTGACGTATATCTAGGATTCTTGTGCAAAATGAAGGGGAATATCTGACAGGTATCATGGCATCAAAATTATATAGGTCCATTCCATCTTTCCACCACAACGTGAATCTTGGCCAAGTGATGGCTTCATTATGGAAATCACTCTCGCTGATGTAAAACAAAAACTTCCTCACAACAAAAGTTGTAGGAAAAACATGAAATAGCTAGAGATAACAAGACCTATGAGTTATACTGAACTAGAACTTATGAGCATATTGGTTGAGCAGAGGGAGTGGCACTCATGAAATGGTTCTGCTGACAACATCCATTTTGTTGAAAGAATGTCCAAATTAAAGATCATTAAACTCTTTGTTGACAGTGTCTTCAGTACTACGCCAAGGTGCATAAGAATATGTAAGAGGTTCATGTAGGTTTTAACCCTATACAGAAATTACTTGCATACGAATTCTAAAACACATAAAATAAACAATGCGAGAGCATAACACGTAAAACACATATACACAGAGATTTCCCTCTGGATCCCAAAACCGAGACTACCAGCTTGATTTTTCATTATGTCCCTTTCAATGTTACAATACATATTTATACATGTTGAAGCATCAAATACCATGGACTGAAACCATCGTGTCCAAAACCATGGACTGAAAACCATCACGTCGAAAACCATGTGCTAAAAATCATGCAAAAAACCATATGTAGGTCCGCCAAATCTAATATAGGGTCCAGAAACAAAAATTTTTTGGGCGTTGCCCCAGACCCCATAGAGTGGGGTTACCTACACCCCTAAAAGCCCCTATGACCCCCTCTGGCTACGCAATCAGCACAAGGAAGGGGGGGCTCTGCCCCCCTTCTAACCCCCCATTTAACTACATGGGATAGTCGTGGAAAGAATGTAATACAACCCAACATTCTCCCACTTGTTGTTTTATTTCCACAAGGGGCCACAAGAGAGCTTAGTCATTTATCCAGCCCTGCAATTCCCATTGTTTCTCTACGCCAAGAGAACTTCTCAGAGCTCACATATTTTTTCAATGCATCTGCAGTATTCTTCAAAGTGTCCACCTTTACTAGCAACACCTTTTTGTTTTCTATCATATCCCTCACAAAGTGATACTGAACATCAATGTGCTTTGTTTTAAAATTATATGCAGGGTTCTTTGCCAAGAAAATTGCACTTTGGCTGTCACAGTCTATCCTTATAGCTCCCTTTACTAACCCTATACTTGAACAGAATCTCTGCAACCAAACTTCTTCCTTCCTTGCATGAGTGGCTACCATGTATTCTGCCTCTGTAATTGATAGTGCCACTACAAATTATTTCTTACTCATCCAACTGACTGCACCTCCAAATAGGTTAAAAAAATACCCACTTGTAGATCTTCTTTGATCCAAATCTCCAGCCCAGTCTGCATCAACAAAGCCATGAATATCCAACACTCTATCCAATCTTGGTCTTCCTTGGTAGCACAAACCATAATCACTAGTTCCACGCAAATACCTGAAAACTCGCTTCACTGTTGTTCAGTGCTCCTTCCCTGGTTTTGACATAAACTTGCTCAATACTCCCACTGCATGTGCAATGTCTAGTCTAGTACAGACCATTGCATACATCAGGCTACTGACTACACTTTCATATGGAATATGGGACATGTCCTCTTCCTCTTCTTGTGTATTGGGACACTGTTCAACATATAACTTCACACCTACAGGAATAGGAACATTGACCGGTTTACTATCCTACATATTAAACCTCTACAATATTATCTCGACATACTTTCTCTGGTTTAACCAAAGCTTCCTCTTTGCCCGATCTCTTTTAATTTCCATTCCCAAAATATAGTTTGCAGCACCAAGATATTTCATGTCAAATTTGGAGGACAATTGGGTCTTCAAATCTTGGAAGATTTCTTTGTCATATCCAACCAGCAACATATCATCCACATACAAGACCAGATAAATAACATGGTCACCAATTAATTTAAAATACACACAACGATCTTCTTTGCTTCTGGTGAAACCAATTCCCCATATAAATGTATCAAATTTCTAATACCACATCCTTGGTGGCTATTTTAACCCATACAGAGACTTCTTTAACTTGCATAGCAGTTCTTTCTTACCCTTCACTGCAAAGCCTTCAGGTTGCTTCACATAATTTCCTATTCCAAATCCCCATGAAGAAATGATGTCTTCACATCCATCTATTCTACCTCAAAATCAAAAGCAGTGACAACAGATAAAAGTAATCTAATAGAAGTTACCTTCGCAATAGGAGAAAAAAATATCACCAAAATCAATTCCTGACACCTGGGAATAACCTTTTGCTACCAACCAAGCTTTGTATTTCTCTACCTTTCCTTCTGCATTTGTCTTCTTCTTGAACACCCATTTGCCGCGAATGGGTTTCCTTACAGCCGGAAACTCCACTAGATCCCAAGCCTCATTTTTGTGCAAAGATGCCATTTCATCAACCATGGCCTCTTTCCAGAGTTTTCCATCCTCTCAATCTACTGCTTCCTTCACAGTTCTGGGATCATCGTTAGTAATAGATACAGCAAAATTTGAATAGAAAGTAGAAGGACTATACATTTTTGGCTACCTTCTTTCTTGAACTGATCTTCTCACACCTGGAGTTTGTGGATCTTCATCTTCTCATTCCTCCTCTATTGTAGAGTCTGATTCTTCCTCCTTAAACTCAAACTGTATCTTCTCAAGTTCCCTTGGTTGGACTTCATATTTAATAACATCTTTTACCTCTCTGAACACCACATCTCGGATGTACACAACCTTCCTTGTTATTGGGTTCCAAAGCTTATAGCACTTTAAACCATCCTTATACCTAATAAAGATGCACTTTTCAGATTTACTATCCAACTTGGTTCTTTTCTCCTTTGGAACATGTACACATGCATCACATCCAAATACCCTCAGATGTGAAAGAAAGGGTTTCTTACCAGTCTATACCTCTTGTGGAGTCTTATCCTCTAACATTGATGAAGGTGATCTATTGACCAGGTAATATGTTGTCTCCATTGCCTCTGCCCAGAATTCCTATCCTAACCTAGCACCACTGAGCATGCTTCTTACCCTTTCCATCAATGTCTTGTTCATTCTTTTTTCAACTCCATTTTGCTTAGGTGTATATGGAGTAGTCTTATGTCGTGCTATACCACACTTCTTATAGAATTCTTCAAATTCCTTACTGCAGAACTCTCCATTGTTATCTATCCTCAGTACCTTTATCTTCTTCTCTGTCTAGTTTTCCACTAGAGAATTAAATTCTTTAAACTTGTCAAAGGCTTTAGATTTCTTCCTAAGGAAATATATCCATGTATTCCTTGAGAAGTCATATATAAATCATACATAGTACATAGAATTACCCAGTGATGGAACCTTCATAGGTCCAAACACATCATTGTTC
>APFE030479141.1:2490-22943 GCA_000404065.3 Pinus taeda
ACCCCCTACAATATGACCCAAATAATTTAAAGATGTTTTGCCAAATTCACATTTTGATAACTTCACATAGAGATTTTCACTTTTCAAAACATCTAAAGTCTGCTTTACATGCTTCAAATGTTCCTCCCATGTTTTACTAAAAACAAGAATGTCATCTAAATATACAATTACAAAATCATCAATAAAAGGTTTGAGTACATCATTCATAACTCTCATGAAAGTAGCAGGAGCATTAGTTAAGCCAAAAGGCATAACCAGTGATTCATACAACCCTTGCTTTGTTTTAAAAGCAGTCTTCCATGCATCTTGTTTTGTTACTATAACCTAATGATAGCCACTACACAAGTCTAATTTGGAGAAGTAAACTTCTCCTTTCAGCTGATCTAATAGATCATCAATGCGAGGAAGAGGATAATGATTCTTGATCATTATTTTATTTAGTGCTCTATAATCAATGCACATCCTCCACGAACCATATTTCTTTCTCACCAATACGATTGGAGATCCACATGGTGACGTGCTTGGTCTTATGAATCCTTTCTCAAGCAGCTCCTATATCTTCTTCTTGATCTATGCATTCTCTAAAGTGGATAACCTTTTATACCTATGGCTGTGACTATTGTTTCATCACCTGAGTCTGACCCCAAGTCTTTCTGGATAGCAGCAGCAATCTTCTTCTTCTTACCACCGAACTTCTTAGGTTTTAGCTCTGGATGCAATCACCATTAGTGTTCATCATCGTGTCCATCCTTCTTGCAGTGAGTGCTTGAATATTTGTCCTTTTGTACAGTGTTTGTCTTCATCTCCTTCCATTTTAGCTTCTTCTTTTCCTTGTTCTTGCTTGCAAAGGGTTTTGATGATCCCCCAATCTCTTTGTTAACATTCTTGCCTCTAGCTTCTAGATGTGTAGCCTAAACTGATACATCATCTAGGCTAGTGGGATTAAAAATGAGAATGGTGTGCTTAAAATAGCTATGCAAACCACCTATATACTTCAACAAAGTTTTAGGTGAGTCTAAAGATATGCCTAGAGTTAAACCTCTTTTTCTAAATTCCTAGGTATAGCTTTGTACACTTTGGCCCTTTAATTGGCAAAGAGTTTTCCAAATCATCATTGCTTGATGCATATAAGCCAGAGAATAGAATTTTTTTTTAATGGCAAAAACAAATTCATTCCAGGTAGAAAGAATTTTACCATGTCTCTTTAGATCAACTTGTGTTTTTCCTTCCCACCACACTAGTGCAGTTCCTCCAAGGTGAAGGCTAGCCAGCTGAATCTTTCTCCTTTCTAAATCAATGTTCTGCACCCTGCCATATACATCAATTTGTCTAATCTAGTTATCTAGCTTTTCTGCATTTAATTCTCCATCATAAATTGGCAAATCAAACTTTACATCTAACTTAATCAAAGAAGTTTTCTTCTTTTCCTTTTCAGGGTTAGGAGATGAGTATGATGAAGGAGATGGTGGAGAAGATTATGGAAGAGGTTTTTTTTCTTTCCCTTTGCCCTCTAGAGGGTCATCTAGAGAAGATTCCTTTGCTCCTTTGTCTTGTTTGGGTGTTGAAGTGCTTTCACATCGACCCTTCTTAAATTCCCAATACATCTCTTCCAACATGGCTCGCATGGCCATAAAACTTTCCATGAATTGAGATTCTAATTCCAATGGAGTTCCTTCTACCATTCTCCTCTGAGGATAGACTCTTCCAATTTCTAGATTAGCCTCAACAAGTTCTCCTTCTAGTTTGAGCTTTGACCTAGTTAGCATTCAAAAATATGGCACAAGCTTGTCTAACCTTAACAAAACCAAAATCAAAAGCTCTGATACCACTTGATGTGAAAATGAGATCTTAGATTAATATTAAGGTATTACAGACTCATGTGCAGGGTTTGCCTATATTACTTAGTGCAACAGATCAAAAACATTATCAATAATATAGACAATGAGAAGTTAGAGAAAACTAACAGACATAAACACATAACACAAAAAATAATCAAGGAGTTCACCCAAAACTCTTGGGCTACATCTCCTGGTACAGCTTTCAGTGGTGACCTCTCTACTATGCCTTCAAGAGTAGATTTTTTACAAATGTGAGCTCAAATTGAGTCTGAACACAACAGGAAAAAACAACAGGGTTTTTCTTGATCCCTCAATTCTTTCTGAGTACACATACTCTCCCTTTCACTCTTTGTCTCTGTTTTCTCTCTATCTTAGCACTGCATGTCTATGTTTCTGACACTAAGTGGCTTTTAAGCCTAACAGCATTTGTCTGTTTGTTTTCCCTTTTGGGCTCTCTGGCTCCCAGCCTCTGTCCGTTCAAATCCCCTCTGAGCATTAGCCAATCATGGTGTAACATCTTTAGGTATGGTGGCCACCTATTATGAAACAGGAAGGACCATTGGTGCGTTGAAATCCCCGAAAATATAGTTTCTCTGTTTACATAGAGAAATACATAGAAACGCTGTAAAATTCACCAAACTGTCATTTATCGGACTTCGAATATTATCAATTCCACGCTAGATTCCATTGGGTCTGCCTTTGTATCGCTATCACAAGTCGCTAGTCGCGATTTCCTTTGTATTTGGGTTTATAAAGAAAAACCCCAAATACACAGGAAAACCCATAAAAATGCTCCATATCAGACTTCAAATATTATCGTTTCACATTCAATACCCTTTCAGGTCTGGCTATAATGCTTATTGCATATCGCTTTTGACTTCCCATCGTTGATTGTTTCGATCGACCTTATCAGCTATCGCCACATCGGTGTATTGCATGGTTGCTGGCCTGTAGCACCACCCCTTATATAACTTTGATGCAATATTGCGATGCAATATATCGCAATTGCATATCGCCAATCCTTCCAACTGTAGGATAAGTCCTTCTGTATATGCATATGAGCGATACGATATTGTGCGAGTAGATTTAGACTATTGATCTGTGCACTTGATCGATGGTCCTCGTTTAATCGCGCTTGATTGACATCGTGATTTCCATAAGACCACTTCTGATTTACTCCGCTTGCTGCCTCTGATTGTGATATGTTGATTAGATCTGGACCGTTCATCGGCCAAATTCAACGGCTTCTGTGCATTTTTGTTTTAGGCTCCGATAGGCTCTATTTTCACCATTTCTACATGTTTTTCTCGTCCGATAGTGTTTTCCACCATTCTTGAAGATTTATCCTTGGTGATGGTTCTTAAGTATTGAAGACTTAGAGGGTGTTTAGGATCCATTTTGGATCAAGAATCGACAATGACCAACCAGAGCCTCCCTAGGATGAGAGGGTAACCATTAAGCTTAGCCTTGGGCTAGAGAACTAGGAAATCTAGAGGGCACTCCCAAGAGTCAATGGAGACCATCAAATCCTCCACAATCCCCTCAGGGATCACTCTAGAGGTGTCTGCAAGTTGCAGGACCATTGTGGTCTTTCTCAATGAACCTTGGGGGTTGACCTTGAGCATGGTGTCCTTGATCATCACATTAAGGGCAACCCCAAGATCGATCAAAGTTTGTGGGACAATGGTGCCATTGATGTGCACATCTACTATAGGGCTTCTAGGGTCCAAATACTTTGGACAGATTACCTGCCCCAACATTAAGTCAGACAGTTGTTCGATGAAATTAATGGTAGGGTCATCTCTTTTTCGCCTCCCTGGATGTTTGTAACACTTCTCCTTAATCAAATTGTTGTAAATAGGTACATCCTTGATGGCTTGGAGAAGTGGAATCTTGACAAATAGGTTTTTCAATTCTCCCAGAAGTTTAGTCTCTTCTGGGGTAGGCTGGGGTGGTTGAGTTAATCTCTCAAGAAAGGGTGGATTTACTTTAAGAATGCTTTCCTATCTTTCTTCTTCAACCTCCCTAGGTGGAGGTGGAGGTTGGTTATTTGGGAGAACTCTCCTAGATCTCAAGTTAATTTCCTAGATCTCCAAAACATAAGCTAGATATGATGTCTCTCCATTGTATACTTGTTGTGCCTATCTGTTGTTCGGGTTCAGAATTGGTTTTGGCAGACATTTAGGGTTGTTTCATTGGAGCAGAGTGTAATAGTTGTGGTTGCAGAGGTGGTGAAGGCAATAAAGCTGGAACATTGTTGTATTGGGGCCTCCACCCCTCGGGCGGTGCATTCCACTGAGGTTGTGGTAGAGCATATGATTGAAATGAATGGCTGGCTGGCTGGGAATGATATTGAGATGCAAAGGACCAAGGAGGAGGTGTAGACTAGGAAGGACGAGTAGGGGGTCCCCAGGAAGGTATGAAAGTGGTTTGGTTGGGGTTATAATATGCATGGGATGACCCTTGCATGCCCTGTTGGTATGGCCTAGGCCCATGAGGCCTCCTTTGGTTTATGTAATAGAGATGCTCAATGACCCCTTCAGGTCCTTGATATACAACTTTGAGTCTAGGCAATGAAGGGCACTTGTCTGTGGAGTGGTTTTCTTCATAAACTGAGTAAATTTCAATAGAATTCAATGGACATTCATTCCTAGGGTGCCTCTTGGTGGATCTACGACAGAAAATGGCAAAGGCTCTCTCAGCTCTATCCTGCTTTCTCCTAATGTTCATCGTGTCCATCTGTAAAGCAAGCGTTTGCAACGTCTCACTCTTGAAATTGCCCAGCATGTTTCCAATTTCACCATTGATGGATGAATTGGAAGAGGATGTATTGACCATAGGTTGACTTCCCCTACACTTTTTCCTAGCTGCCCTAGAATGGTTTATGAAGACAATGTTGATATCATCATAGGGTAACTGGTATATATCTCCTCCTCCTAACAAGTGTAGGGTATCCAGAAGGTTTTCCCTTACTCCTTTAAGTAGGACCAACTTCAGTGACTCAAGGTCGAGTGTGCACCTAGCCCTTTTGTAACTAAGCTGGAACCTTTCTTCATAATCCTCAAGGGATTCATCATTACCTAAGGTCATCCTAAAAATTTCTTCTTTAGTATCCTTAGACCTACAGTAGTCTTGATACTTATTGCTGAAGGTTTGCTGCATTTGAGCGCAAGTTGTGATGTTATCCCTAGGTAAACCCATGAAATAGTGTAGAGCTGCATCCTTGAGGGTATATGGAAATAGTTTCAACTTCTTCTCATCATCTGTATAGTCATAGGTTTGGCATATAACAACAAACTCAAATAGGAAAGTGTCAAGGTCTTCTGTGGTCAGGCCATGGAAATGAGGAAGGGTAGAGGGGCTTATATTTTTCATCTAGGTGTCCCCATCTATTTCCCTTATGGGGAAGGCACCCTAAACTCCCTCTCTATTCCCTCTGTAGGAATGGGTTCTTCTTCTTCCCCTGTAGGTTCTTCAAATATGTCTGGTTGCTCACCTAAGGGTTCCTCTAGTTCATAGCCACCGAAGAAGAGGGAAGGTTGGTTGTTGGATACAGTGGGAGTATTTGGCAAAAATTTCCCTAAGTTATCCCTATTCCTATGAGCCATGAAAGGAAATGTTTTTGATTTGGTTTTCTGATTTTTTTAAATTTTCCAAGTGCTCTACAAAACTAAATTTGTAGATTGAATGAAAACTACTAACTGAATGAAAAAATAATTGCTAAATTGAAATCTAACTTGTAGAATTAAAATTGCAAACTAAATGAGAACTACTGACTCAATGAAAAGATTAGCTACTTTCTTGAAATTTAACTTGCAGAATGGAAAGGAAAGCAAAGAATGAAGAATGAAAATAAAACTAAATTACCTTTGCAAAAATGAACTTAATGGAAGAGTAGTAGAAACAAGAAGTAGAATAAAGAAAGCAGTAATCACATATTACTCAGACACTGTTGGCTAGATAAATTGTTCTTGCAGACAAGACCGATCTCCCTAGTATCGAATGATATATAACAAAAAAGAGTACAAGCAAATCTACTTTTCTCTAAACATGTTTCAATTAATAAATGAATACTAAGAGGTGTAATAGACCCTACCTTGGTCCAACACTTGTTTGTAGCAGTTTTATCCCAACAGCTTCAAGCAGTTCCCTTTTAATAACCTACATACACAAACAAGCACACATCAAAGCATACCTGCGTATAATAAAACATGTTCATTATGAAGATCAAGAAGCTCATAAAATAAACCATTAGAGATCATTCATTGAGAAAAACAAACTTGATTGTATTAACTTTATGAATAAAAGAACCTTACAACCTTTGCCTTGATGTTGCACAAGTTCTTTCCAGGGTCCAGCAGGAGTGTCCTCTACTTTGACAAGCCTCACTCACTTCCCAAATGACATGAAAGGTATGTGATCTCTCCTCTAACAAGCTCAAAAAGGAAGCCTAGTTTTCAGCAGCATTTACCCTCAAGAATCTTCCGCTTTCAACCTCTCCTACAACCAGCCCAATGCATGAATTTATAGTGCAAATGGAGGAAGTTGCAGGTCCACCATTGAAGGGATAAGTTCCTCCTTCATGGGATAAGCACCTCATATCATGGAGTTAGCTCCCTTAGTTATGAAATGGATGAACCAAGGTAGAGCTGACTTGCCAGCGTAATATTCCTTCTAGAAGTGTCTAGAAGTGACCCAAGATGAGTTTTTAAGAATGAACTCACGCCTTTTTAACTTTTACAAGGGTTCGCACCCATTACTCAATATACAGAGTGGTCAGGTTTGCAGGAAACATGACCATTAGGTGTGGCACCGCAGGTAATGCTAGGAGAAAGTGTGAAACTAGGAGTTGAGATATTTTAAGGTCTTTCTCCCATTTTTAAGGCTTGACATGAAGAGCTGAGGTTTAAGAATTGCAAAGGAGGTATGCAGGAGTGTTGATGGACTCATACAAATTGTAGAAAGTCATGGTGACAATTTTTTGTGTAACAGATTGCCCCCTAAAGTGCGAAGTCTATAGTAGATGAGGATGGTTTTTTATCATCTAAGAAGAGTGAAGGACTTTATCATTTCAAGGATCTTCTTGTGGATACCCTGGTCAAACCTGTAAAAACATTCAAAGCAAAATATATATATGTGAACATATCATCGCTGAGGTAGGCATTCCCATACTCAGATCAAAACTGACTAAGAACTATCTAAAAACTACTCTGTTACAGGAATGATTTTGTATTACATCACAAGTAGGAACACATGGACACAGTATGGACATAGCCATCTGTTTATGAATAGTCCACTATAGAATGATAACAAAATTCCTTGCAACCTGGATGGTGGAAACTAGATCCAGGGTCTTCATTTCTACTTTCTGAACCAGTACGATTCTACCCATGTGAATGGATGTGTCGAAGTCGAACATGGGAGAAACCACTTGATTACTAGTCAATGATGTAAACTGTTAACAAGTGTGAGAGGAACCACCAGTAATGTCAATGGCCCTCAAAGTACCTAGTACAATCCATGAGATGTGAATAAATGAGTCGATGTTGAACATGTCACGGAATCCATTGATCAAAGGTCAATGATGCAACCTGTCGTCAAAGGCAAGAAACCTGCCATTGAGGCATGCAGATTCCAAGGTACTGATGATTTCTAGATCATCTTTCTAGATAATGAGTTGGAGTCGATAGAAAGCAATCCGTCATGGACAAGTCCATAACACGAAATCATATATGAAATCTGAAGAAATATAACTAGCAAGAACTAACTCAGGGATGGTCAATGATGGATGACAAATATTTTGCAGGTGAATGGTTTATTTACACAGACCTCTTGAACACGTAACGACACAGCAAATGGCTTGGTGACTGTTGACCCAAAGTTAATACCTGGAAATAGGTTGAAGACTTTCAAAGTGGTTTGGTTAACTGTTAGGTAAAGGATTTCCCAACCCAGGTGGATAAAAGTGTCGTGTTCAAGAGTGATGGAAAGTTTTTCAACCACAGAGTACAACAAACGGGTTCATTTTTCTCATTTTCCCCCACCATTTCTGGCAAGTACCTCTTTATTTTTGACAAGCTTGAGGAGGATAACATTTGCTTGGTTATAAGCTCATCCTTCGGATGAGTCCAACTTAGTTTAAATTCGAACCCAAAGAAGGAGTGGTTCGTTCCTGTTTGTAATTGAACAGGTCCTTTACTGTGAAATTTTAACGAGTCTAGTATAGGAGAAACTCGGTGTTTTTCAATTTTAGGGAGTCAGAAGAAAAACTTAAGAAAACTCCATGGTTGTCCTTTTTCGTAAATTTGTGTCTCCCAAGCCCGAAAAAGTATAAAATAATACTTTGAGAGAACCGCTTGATCATTACGACCAAGGAGTACTTTTCATGTTTAGTGCCTTCAATCTGAAAAAGTAAAAAAGTGATTGAAAACATGTTGTTTTATTACCAATATCGAACTTGAAACGACAAAAGTCTGGCAATCTTTTTATGCTTGTACGGTCGAAAAAGAGCTGTAAAAGACCATCTTTGTAATTCCGTTTTAACGAGTATACAAAGAAACACTCGGCAATCTTTTCATTTTTTACGAGACCGAAAAGAGCTTAAAGAGGACTCCTATGTGCTTTTTGTCAAAAATGATCAATTTCACCTGAAACCCCAATATTCTGCACAAAAACTACAAACATTACTCATATCTGTTTAAAAATAATAAAAATGCACCAAAATGACCTTTTCAAAGTAATAACTAAATAAATTTTAAATTATTTATTCAAAAAATCTTATAAAAAGGGCTTTTACAAGTTCATTTTTACTGTTTACCTTTGGAGTAAAAAGTAAGAGCTTTTGGTAAAAAACTTCCCGTGGAGATTGCGCAAAATACGACCATTGGAATTCAGAACCGTCTTCTCTAGGTAATCCATAATGTCCTTGAATTGCATTTCATCCGTTTCAAATTTCATTTTAGGGTTTAGATTTTGATTTTTGGAGGAAATTTAGGGCAAAAATCGCCCGCGGTGGTTGCGCAGGGGCGCCATGTGGCCCCTGCACACCCCGATTTTTCTGCACACAGAGAAAAGTTGGGGTGCCGCACCTCGCCTTAAGGAGAAGTGCGCACCTACGCAATGTCTCTAAAAGGCAGAGTGCAAACCCCGCAGAATGCGGATTTTCAACCCTAGGTTTTCCATTTTTGACCCATAGAAGTTTAGAATGAAATTTCTAATCCACCTATCTTGCATTGTAGGTACACAATATGCTTGTTTTCAAATTTTGGACCATACCTGGCATGAGGGCACAGGTAGACTTTTTGCAGTGGATGGTTAACAGATGGAGCATTCAGGACCAGTGCTTCATTATTGGCGGCAACCAACTCGAAATCGAGTCAAATGACGTACGTTTTTTGACTGGCTTTCCCAAGAGAGGCGAGCAATTATCTCTTTTCAGATCTAGGCCAGGTGGCCAATCTGTCGCTAGTCTTCGACTAGAGTTATGTAACAACCAGGATCCGGACAAACAGATAGATGTGAAAACCATCTCCCATCTTGAACTGAAGGTTATTGCTTTTACTGTTACCAGACTCTACAAGAGCGCAACACTGCATCTAGCTACAGGCTCCTAGATGTGCATGGCAGTAGACTGCTTCCGAGGCACCATTTTCAACTGGTGCGATGCTGTATTGGCCTATGTGAAGGGCCAATTGACTAGGGTGAAGCAAGGGCAGCTAAAGAACTTTGGTTATGGTTACTTAGTTGTCAGCTTTGCCCTAGAGAGGGTACCAGTGCTGGTTACATAGCAACTAACAGTTGAGGCTGGACTTCCCCGAGATCCTCGGGTTATGCGATGGGTCACAATTATGGCCCGTCATCCAGATGAGGGTTCTGAGATCGTTCGATTCACCCCAGAGTACTTCCATTGGTTAGAGAACCAAATTTTTATTATTCAGGATTTTCCGTACGCTGGGATGGATTATCGCGGCGATCCCGACATGACTCTTCCACCAGGAGAGCAATGGGATGACAGAGGTAAAAAATTGTTTTTCAACATTTTAATTTTATATGTATGTTTTTGTATTTTTAACAATCGTCCAAAAACTAATAGTAAAAGTTTTTAAATGCAGATGTGGGTCCACGGCGACCAGCCACTCTCCAGCCCTATGATCAGAGACAACCAGCTACCGCGGCACCAGCTCCACAAGACCAGACAACAGAGACTTTGGCTGAGTTGGAGAGCCATCTAGAGCGCTTGACTGCAGACATTCCAGAGACCAGCATAGACGACATTCCACTTCGGCTTCAGCGTTATGTGATTGGGGTCCCAGGACCTTTTAGGAGGTTCCTTTGTAGGGTGGCCCGAGCAGTAGTGTCCTATCGGGATCATCACCAGTGATGAGATGATCGCTTTGTAGACCCATTTTTGATATGACTTTTGATACTATTATTTTTGCCGATCATAAGGTGTTTTTCAACCTATGATCGAGGACGATGTATATTTTGACACACTCTTATGCTATGCTATGCTATTACTATGGTTATCTTGCAAAACATGTTTATGAGATGTTTTTAAATTTACTGTTTGAGTCAATGCAAATGTCTATTTAACATTCGAGAAGCAATTGCATCTGCTAATGTATTTAAATATCTTGGAATGTGTTGATATGCTATGTAATCAGATTCTCATTCCAAGAGATGGATTTCTAATGGCATAAACACGATTAAGCTGTAATAAAACGAGTTCCGAATCTAAATTAACAATCAAAATTTGAATCCCAAATGAGATGGATTCAGATAATAATTCAATCACTGCACTGCATTCTGCAATGTTGTTTGTTGTTTGACCAAGGCTTACCCCGTGCATAGATACTAACTCGTCAGAGGGTGAATAAATAACCCAAGCTACGGAAGAGATGTTCCGTGTACTACGACAAGCGTCATCAGTGAAACCAATGTATGTTTGGAGAGGCGTCGACATCTGGAATATCAAGAGTAAAATCAAGATAAGCAGGACTAATAATGAAAAACACTCACTAAAGTAAAGCACACAATATCAATCTATGAACACACCAACGTAGAAAAAAAACTAATCTAATGAAATCTCCACGCTATCAGTTTAAGCATAATATCGCTTTAGATAAACCTAAGTTTACCTAAAGAGACACCGTCAAAATCTTCCAGCTCATAGGCCCCTTTTTCCAGCTTCCGCTTGATAATATACAAACCATGCCACATGGGTACAAATTTTCCAGCCCCTAGCTTATCGTTTGCTTTATCATAAAGTAAAACTACGTCGCCTTCCGAAAGATTGTGAGGTGTAACATTTCGATCATACTGAGCTTTGATGCGTTTGGCATGAGTTTCGACAGCTAATGCAGCATTGCGTCGATTCTCATCTAATTGAGCTAAGTATAATACACGTTTTTCCTCTTCGGAAGTGGTTGGTAATAATTGCACAACAATTTGTAATGACGAGATTTCGCATTCAATGGGCAATACTGCCTCTAAACCGTAAACCAGTTGAAAGGGAGTAAAACCTGTTGATGTTTTGACTAAGGTTCAGTACGCCCAAAGCGCTGAGAATAACATGTTGTGCCAATTCGACTGATGAATCCCAATGATTCGTCGGATCATGGTGACTAGAACTTTGTTGACTGCTTCAACCAGGCCATTTCCCTATGGGTAATATGGAGTGGAACTATCGTGACGTAGGCCAAGCTGATCTGTAAGTTCGGTCATCATGATGTTTCGAAAATGACTCCCATGGTCAGTGATAATCGCTTGGGGGACACCAAACCTAGCAATTATATGATTGAAAATGAAAATCACAGCAGTTTTTCTGTTTACCGAAAATGTAGGCATCGCCTCGGCTCACTTGGTAAAATAATCTACCGCAAGGATGATGTATGCATGCCCCCCGACCGAGTGAGGGTTACATGTAATAAAATCGATACCCCATTTTGCGAAAGGACCAATGACAATGATAGGATGGAGAGGAGTAGGAGGAGCGCGCATATTTCGATAAAAAAATTGGTAGTTGTGACATTTCTGGATAGCAGTAATACAATCTTTAAACAAGGACGACCAGAAATAGCCAGCGCGCAAAATATTTTGGGCTGTGGCATACCCAGACATATGACCGCCACACGCTCCAGAGTGGCAATCATTAAGAACCTTCTCAGCCTCATCATGAGTAAGGCAACGAGGGAAGACAGAATCCACCCCACGACGATAAAGCGTATCTCCAATAATAGTGTAAGGTTGGGATTGGAATCGTATTTTCTAGCGTTGAGATTGTGAAGTATCGGGCTGAAAAGATTGGGTTTGGAGATAGACAATGATATCTCCGTACCATGGATCGACGATGCTGATAAGGAACAAGGATTCATCTGCAAGGGATTCTTCCGCCACATGTTCGGTATCGGCACGAGGGAAATCACACATTAGTTCTGCAAAAGCCAAAGACTTCTTTGGCTTGGCCTTCTCAAATTCCAAGTCAAATTCCTGTAGGATGACAATCCATTTGGAATACTTGCCCCCCAGCAATTTTTTAGTCAAAATGTATTGTGTAGGGTTACAGTCAGAAATGACAGTGGTTTTGCGTAACAAAATGTAGTGACGAAAACGCTGAACAGCTTGGACTGCAGCTAAGGCTAGTTTCTCCACATGTGAATATTTTAACTCAGTTGGAGTTAGAGTCCGACTAAGATAATATATCACATGTTCACTTTCGGATTCATCCTGTTGAACTAAAACCATCCCAATTGTGGAATGGGAAGCAACGAGGTACAAGAAGTAGTCTTGGTTGTAGTTGGGAGGATGCAATAATGGTGCATGGGTCAACGCATGTTTTAGAGCATCAAATGATTTGTCAGCGATCTCGTCCCAAAAAAAATGGAGTTTTTTGCTTGAACAACCGAGTGAAACCTTTTGTAATCTCGGCGTAGTTAGGAATGAAACGACGTAAAAAGTTTGCTTTCCCTTGCAAACTCTGGAGTAGGCGAAGAGTCGAAGGAGGTGGTAACTTGACAATGGCTTCGACCTTCGAAAGATCGACGCAAATGCCAACTTTCGATACAACAAATCCCAGTAATCGACCCGTTTCGATACAGAAACCACACTTGTGTGTATTAAGCCGAATCCGATAATGCCTACATCTCATGAAGATAGCTCGTAAGTGAGTGAGATGATCGGTTCTTTGCAATGAATGAGCCGGTAGATCATCGAGATAGGGCTACAGAATGTGCTTGATGTCATGAAACATGTAAGACATTGCCCTTTGAAAAGTTGCCCTGGCGTTCTTCAGTCCAAAAGGTAATTTGCAATAAGCAAAGGTCCCCCATGAACAGATGAAAGCCGTTTTTGGTTGGCGGGTAGAATATTAATTTGATTATAACCGGAAAAACCATCCATAAAGGAGAATATTTCAATGCCGGCATAGTCATCGATAATTTGATCGATATAGGGCGTGGGATAATTGTCCTTGGGACAAGCACGATTAATATCCCTATAGTCGATGCATATTCTTATTGTCCCTTGTTTTTTAGTAACTGGAAGAATATTCGATACCCAATCCGTTAAAGGAATTGGATAAATGAAACCTGCTTTAAGTAATTTCTCAACTTCAATTTTGATGGTAGCAGCTTTTCGTGGGTGTATTTGACGCAACCGTTGCTGGACGGGTTTAGCATATGGGTAGGTTTTGATTTCATGAACAACGATTGAAGGATCGAGTCCTGGCATTTCCTCATAGGACTAGGCAAACACGTCGTGAAATTCTTGAAATAGGGATTTATATGTGTTGACTTCAGTGTCTGTATAGGAAGCACCTATGTGAATGTTTTCAACAATCCCAGGTTTGACTGAAATGTCGATAGGAACCGTGCGAGAAATATTGGCTAAATTTTGTACAGAATCAGGATGTTTTAGTGCACTCTGCGGTTCTTTGACATATTCAGCGGTGAAAATGGATGAAAAATCATTTTCAAAATGATCAATCTCAGGTAAAAATGAAGATCTATGATGAAGATCTTCCCATGGTAAGGCATCAACGGATAACAATTCCCGAATTTGTTCATCAGTGTGAAGGATTTCTGAAAAAGTTGTTGATTCCGAGGTTGAAATTGAAAGTGATTTCCCATTGATCTCATTCACTAGATCTGGGTTGGTTGAATTTGAGTCGGAAAATGACTGTATTTCCTGATAAGCAACTTCAAAGGGACTCAAAGGCATAGCATCACCAAGAGAGTCCACATTGGATTCGAATGGAACGACCCAAGGATCATCAAGAACAATGGATTCTGACGAAATCATATGAATGGTTGCGAAAGGAGACTGTACGTTGGGAGGAGGAAAGGAAAAAGTGCCGAGTAAACCTGAATCTTTAGCTAATCCTACTCCAACATCCTTATAAGGGACAACGGTTTTTCCAACATGTTGAATACTCTCAATAGAGGATGGGTCGGACAAGAAATAAGTTAACTAATCTATTGTTACAATCTTTCCGTTATGTGGGAACTTAATAAGTCGAAAGACTGAGGAAACAACAGCAGTCATGGTGTAAGACCAGCTACGACCCAAAATAAGGTTGTAATCTAGAGGGGCATCAACCGCCTCCACATCTATATTAATGGTTTTTCCTTCAACCCCTATAGGAAAATCCTGTAGAGTGCCATAAGGATGAAACCCTCGGCCATCAAAGGCCTTTAGAATTGTCGGGGATTGATTAAGTGTAAGAGAACCAAGGGTTTTCCAACACTGTATTGACATAACACACGTGGAAGCTCCCTCATCAATCACAGTCCTAAAACAAGGTCTGTTTTTGACTAACACTAGAATCTGGAAAGCCATTTGATGAGGAAGGTGAGGTGTACTATTTTCTAAATCGAAGACTATGAGGTTGGAGTCCTAAAGATCAACAATTCCTATAGCCGAGAGTAGCATTTTTTGTTGTGCTGGACATGATTGCAGAACTTCCAAAGCCGACATTGCTGAAGGTGAAACAACTAAATCTTCAACAATTTTATAATTCTGAGCAGCTCTCGCATGAGGATTGAAAGTTGACTTTCGAAGTATACCCTTAGCGGGCGGTTTGATTACTAAGTTGGGATTAGGTTTCTCGATCTGTAGTGGATCAGAACCAGATGGAGCTGAGGTTGATGGATTGGAATTGGAAGATTCGGCTTCCTTTCCACCAAAAGGACTTTTACTCCCATAATCTTGCGATCGTGTCGCAATCCTTACATGTGACATCATCATTATGGGTTCTTCTGATGCATTAGAGGAAGAGCCTATCATTTTACTGTCTTGATTTGGAAAAGGATCCTTCAAAACAACGGGTGTTTGCGAACCTTTGATGATTTTCGCAACCTCAGCACAATGCGGGCAATCCCTTGTAAAGTGCTCCTCATCGTAGATGAGACAAGGATATCGAGGTTTTCGTTTCTCGTCAGTAGATTTAGTTTTCTCAGATTTCTCCTTTGAGTTCTGCTTGTTCTTCTTCTTACCTTTCTTTTTGCCGTTGGATTTTGATTTGGTCGTGGAGGATTCCATGACATGAACATCGGCAGAAATTTTAGGTGAAGACTCTCCTTTAGGGGAATCTGGTAAAGTTATTATGGGAGAAGAATTCTTGGAGGATTTCTTCTTACTTTTGGTATATACAATACCAATCATACCATCAGCGGCATGAGACCTTGAGGGAGGAGCAGCTATTTGATTTTGTTTCGGAAGGTCGGGGATTTTCTCATGCAACGTACCTGACTGAGTATAAACTAAGTCAAGGTACTGAGCTTGAGCAATTACTTGCTCTTCTGTAACTACCCCTGCCTTAGCGACATCATGATTTCACAAACCATTCTGCCAAAATTTGGTCCGGAATAAAAACTTTCACTAAACGACGTCGATGCTGCCATTCATGAATATGATCTGAAATATAAGTAGATGTCGACTGCTTTAATGAAGTTAGTAATTCTGTGCCATTGTCATATCGGACTGGCAGCTGAAAATGCGTAAGGAAAGAAGTAGCTAACTTACTAAAATTATAAAAGGAGCCTCGTGGCAACTCAATGTACCATTTCGCTGCAAGGCCAATCAAAGTGCGTTGAAAAAGACGAAGACGAATGGAATCATCTATAATAGAATTTGATGCACACCAGAGATGGTAAGTCATCACATGATTAGACGGATCTTCTCCTGGCTTCCCCTCAAACTTAGGTATATTACTAGGCAACTTATTCGGCATTGGTGGCCAAAATGGAAGATAATTGATTGGATCGTTCGTAAGGTGCGACAAGTCAGGCAAATCTAAAGTTGCTATGAATGGTAACTGACGGTTTGGATCCTGAAAACTTGGGGTCATAAGACCAGCCCCAGGAGGAGGATATCCAGGATAGCTTGGTATCGGATTCGCATTTGGGATATTATCCTCCTGGAAAACCAGCATTAACCGGACCGTACTGGGGTTGTTGATGTTGTTGATATGTATACCCAGGGTACGGTTGATACTGATAAGCCAGGTTCTGCACAGCGGGCCCGTATTGATACTGCCCCTGGTCCGGTTGATAAGTAAATTGTGGTTGACTTGTAACAACCGTACTAGGCCCAGGTTGTCCTACATGCATAGAAACCGGAGTCTGGATTGTAGTTCCAAAGTGGGGTAAAGAGGCCTGAGGAGTTGATACAAGAGAAGTAGAAATTGGAGCCGCTGAGACTACAGAAATAGGTGGGGTGGATTGAACAAAAGTCGCAGTAGTTGTAGCAGACGTTTGGGACGAAGTTTGTGGCGAACTAGGCCTAGGCTGTGGAACTGCCCTAGGTGTAGCAACTTGAGTAGTAGGCTGGACAGGTTGCTGGGGTGAACCAGAAACAAAAGACTGTCCATATTGAGATGACAACTGTGCACTGGGTTGCGAAGTCTGTGGATCCCACACCACGTTCATTCCGGGGTATGGACCCATAACAGGTTGAACATATTAAGGACCAAAACCAGGTTGAGTGTAAGATTGATAATTATATGGTACATTTCTGGGTCCTTGAACAAATGATTGACTTGAAGGTGGTTGAAAACCTTGAGGTTGATATTGACCCTGAGGTTGATACTGACCTTGGGGTTGGTACTGACCTTGCGGTTGGTATTGACCTTGGGGTTGGTACTAACCTTGAGGCTGGTATTGACCTTGAGGTGTATATTGATACTGGGGTTGGACTTGAGGTACATATTGATACTGGGGTTGACCTTGAGGAACATACTGTCCCGAAGGAACATACTGTCCTTGAGGTTGGGCCCCAGGCGGTAATGGACTACCTTGGGGTTGCCCCCTAGGCGATATTGGAGTACATTGCGGCTGTCCCCCAGATGGTATTGAACCACCTTGAGGTTGCGGATTAGGAATATTACCAGACATCATAAGAATTTCTTCAACACTTAACGGCTTAGTTCCGTTATGACCAGGAGATATAGTATAATCGATGGGTCGAGGAGAAGCTCCTGAAAACGTACCAGATATAGACTGATACCCAGGAGGAACAGAAGGACCGCCATGTAAAAAAGTTTTTAGCGTCTGAGTAAACAAGGATGACTATCTTGACATATTCAAGGGAGGATAATAACCTCTGGGTGTTGGATGAAAATGAAATTGAGGTGGTGAAGACGCGAGACTTGGATTTTCTAAGAAATTGGTCAATGAAATATACCAAGCGTCACCTCTAATGGGACTGAAGAAAATAGATTCACGCTCCCTAAGTTCAATAGTCGGTTGGTTTTCAGGGATGTTTATACCTTTGTCCGGACTTGAGCTTACAATTTCTTCAATGGAAATGAGTCCAGAAGGAAGATTTTTGGAAGTGCGATGCATATAGGCTGCCTTGAAGGCAGGGTGCGATGGTTGCAGTGCAAGACTTTGAACGAGATTTCACTCACAATTTGCAATCTAGTTCAGGTGTTTAAGCTGAATAAGTAAAGATCAATGTATGTAAAACACAGGGGTGATCTAGGAGGTTACTAGAGCCACCACTCAAGGCAATTAGATTGCTTGCAGATCTATTGTTTAATTCATAAACAAAACATGGAGATTGACTAAAGCAACATTGATCTACTTTGCATTTGTATGACAAATTCAGTTCGAAGGCTAGCTGGCTTGACTTCAGGCTCCGTCTGTATGTTTATAAAAGGAACAAGGATAGATAGGCTAACAACTAATCTAGTCGCTCCCCAGTAGAGTCGCCATTTTGTTACACGGGAATAGTGTCCACTCGGATGCTGCTATTCCCACTAAGATGGGTGGCTATCTTAGCAACAAACAATCAAAGTCTACTATTGATTCCTTTGATGAAAATAGATGAGAGGAGAACCAAGAGGGCTAACCTGAGTCTTGCGCTCGATTTTCTCTCCTTCTTGATAGAGTTTTGCTGCTTCTTCTTTGTCTGCTCAGCTTCAAAAGGACCTGTGGAATCACAGCAACATACTACTATGCGAGAAACAAGGATCTAAATTCATAAATAATGCGGGATCAGATGTGCATTAACCATATACAAGCATATATAAACAAGTACACAAGAATATGGAAGGAAACAAGAATAGCTTTATTCAGATGAAAAGTAGCAGGAAGATTACAACCATGTGCTCTGACCCAGCATCATCCTCCAGCTAAGAAGCCCTTCTTCATCTCAAGCAAGTCTAGATCACCCAACACTGATAATGCACACCAGAATACCAACAACACTTCTCTATAACATACAAAATTCTAGCCTCCAGATCTCTGTGATGAGGGATCCATATATAGATGATTACAGAGAGGTGTGTCATCTTTTGGGATCTTGATTAGTGTCCTCTCTCTGATAGTTCCTGCTTCCACTTAGAGAATGATGATCTCTTACTCATCCCTGGACGAAAATCGAGTGGCAAGTGTAAGAGGGGAAGCTTCTGGAAGATTCCATGATCTTCCACCTCGCATTTTTGTCCCTGCCATTTGTCCATTCCTGACCATCGCACCCTACAGAGGATAAAATCAATATGCATCGCACCCTGTACATTGGGAAGGTGATATGCATCGCACCCTCTGCATTGAGCTTTCAGTATGGTCCAGTTTTGACCATTTATGAGCACATTTCAGTGGAGAACTTCTGGGAGATGATGTAATCAGTTGACCTTGTTCCTTTAGGCAGTGAAGCAACACTTTTAGGGACTTGAGAGCCCTCAGTTTATGGACATTTGTGATTGGGGTTGAAGTGCCCAAAAATGTCTATAACAGTTGCCCCCTAACGCATGAGGTCATTAATCTTTTTGATGTCGGGTGAAATGCTTTACTATGAGGATCCAAAGTTTTTCCGAACTGGGAGGTGACCTGTAATAAGATACAATACAATACAT
This sequence comes from Pinus taeda, assembly GCA_000404065.3. Lineage (NCBI taxonomy): Eukaryota > Viridiplantae > Streptophyta > Pinopsida > Pinales > Pinaceae > Pinus > Pinus taeda. The sequence goes on from APFE030479141.1 coordinate 21,682, forward strand.
TATTTTGACAACATTTTTTCATGATCTAGCTGAGGCAGGCATTCCCATGCTCAGCTTTATAAATTCATTTTTCATGTACATAGGACAGACGATCGTCTGTGTAACAGACTGATGATATGGACACATCATCCTTTGATTTGGATGATCATCTGTTTGGCAATGATGTACACTGGATGTTTTTATATTCCTGAATATATCGCAGTCCGGATGGATGAAACTAGATCCGGGGTCTTCAAAACTCGTTAAATCTTCACTCGGAGTACAAGTCGGTCCATGTGAAAAATGTTCTGGAGTCGAACATGGAAAGACATCGACTGATTACCAGCTAATGATGTAAGTTGTTAACAGGCGCGAGAGGAATCACCAATAATGACAATGACCCTCAAGGTACTACAGTACAATTCACGTGGTGTGAAAAGGGACTTGGCATTGAACACCACGTAAAATCTCTCGGTCGAAGGCCATTGATGTAAACCTGTCGCCGAAAGTGAGAAACTTGCCATCGAGGCATGCAAGCTTCAAAGTACTGAAAGGGTTGTTCCTAAGTCAACTTCTTGGATAATGAGCTGATGTCGACAAGAAGTGAACTGTCACAGGAGGGCCTTAATGAATCCCACATCAACGACACAGAATGAAGCAAATGATTTTGGAGGTGAAAACAAACTGACGATACAGAGTTCAGGGTGGTGGTCATGAAGGAATGAAGCATGAATGTATTATAGTGGGTGAGACACAGGTGAATTGTCTGAATGACTTCTCTTGAACATATCGACGAAACTGACGATGGATTGGTAGCGTTAACCCCAAAGATGGATGGTGTGACGGACCAATGGTGAAGACCAGTGAACGGAACAACCCAACCCGACATGGATGTGGAAGGAAAGTGTCATGTTCAAGAGCGACTTGCTACCAATAAAGTTTCTTCTTGTTTTCTTCCTAATTTTCCCTAGTCATTGCTGACGAGTACCGCTTTATTTTTGTCAGGATTGAGGAGGATAACATATGCTTGTTCTATAATCTGCCCTTCGGGCGAACCTATCGCTATAGTTTAGCGAGTCTAGCGATAGTGAAACTCGTTCTTGTCCTGTTGGATGAGTTTGTCGCTATTTAGTTTTAACGAGTTTAACGACAAAGATAACTCGGTCTCTTTCAATTTTAGAGAGTCTGAAAGAAATGGAAAGAAGACTCTGAAGATTCTTTTTTGTTGTATAATCCCTTAAGTCTGAAAAAGCGTAAAATAATACAAAAGGGATGAAGTTTCG
>APFE030479154.1:0-10494 GCA_000404065.3 Pinus taeda
GCTGAATCAATTAATGAAATGTTGTAGCTACAACCAGGGAAAAATCTAACCCCTATTTCAATTGGAGACCTATTAGACCAATTCCCCAAGCTTACCACTGCAAAACTTGCTAAAATGTTCCAAACATTCATTGTAGAAGAAAAACATATTCCAAAAGATCCTCCTCCATATGTGTATACCATATTTTCCAAATTTGTCCAGGACATTGTAGCAATGATATCCAGTATCCTAGGTTATACCACCAGTGAGTATATAGATGAAATCATCTTGGCTTTCATGTCCATCTTCACTCTAGGACAACCTCCTCCTGTCATTTATGATTATGCCAAGTTTATATCTGATAGGATGCATGACCAATTCCTTAGGATGAGTAATGAGAGAGTCTTTAAGTATTCCTCTATTTTGTACCACCTTTTTATATACTATCAAGCAGATAAGTTCCCCTTTACTCTCTAGAAGCTTGCTACAAAGGGTCACCCTAAGTCAGTGATTTCCTGGACTCCATTGATCCATAAATATGACTCTCCCTATTCATATACAGACTTCATAGACCTATTTTTCCATCCCATTGTGACAATGCTGCTAGGAAGCCCTCCTCAAAGAATTATTTCAGATATAAGAAGGATCCTGCAACTCTCAAAGCAATCCAAAGTGGGGGATTGGTACTTGTACCAAAACCACATAGAAATTAGAATTTATGGCTGTGAGATGGCCCCATATAAACTACCCAAATACCTCCCAATGAGGTTACTTGCTCTGGATTACTACAGACATAATCAATTCAGATGAGGTACATTTTGTCAGAGCCAAGAAGAAGGCCCAGCTCAGGATAAAAGACCAATTAGGTCCCTTCATTTATAATAGCCGAGAATCTGGAAGGGAGGTAGACCAAACCATTCAAAGGTTAAATCTAAAATGAAGCTTCATGTGGAGATATGATCCCTTGGACTTCATCTGCAATAGAAGACAGAAAAACAAGATGGCTCCCTACATTCACCACCGAATCCCTGAAATAGAAAAATATGCAAATTAATTGGAATGGGTGGAGAATACTTTAGTGGAAATGGATAGCACTGAAGTCGTTGCTGAAAACACTCTAATTGATCTAGAGAAACAACTTGATGAAGGTTCTTTCCTACAGGTGCCAGGAGAATCACAGGCACAAGGAGAATCACAGGCACAAGGAGAATCAAAAGTATAAGAAGAATCATAAGAACCAGACTTGTCAGAGGAGCCAAATCAAATAGGTAAATCAGAGCCCACCATGAGTACCCCCCAGTCTTACAAAATCCTCTAAATGATGCGAAAAGTATCAAAAGAAACAGGGAAGGGGCCACTAATTCAAGAAGAGCTACATCACAGTCCTATGCAGAGACTAGCTAGGCTAAAAGACAAAGGGTAAATCCTGTTTCTGAATAGGAATATACAGAGGAGACAGTTGATGCCACAAGCACTGAAAGAGAAGGGAGTAGGCATGCCACTCCCTCTGGAGGCATCCTAGAACCATCCACATCACATACCCATATATTGGAAAGATAGTAGAGTGTGGAAGTATCCTCTTTCAGGATGCTAACAGACAAGGACCGGGACATCAAAAAAATGTACAAAGAGATAAAGGCTAGGAATGAGAGGTTGAAAGCCCAAACTTATGCACAGTACTTGAAGATGACACCTACCAATCAGATAAGGCTTATGTCATCCTATGATGTAAAAGAGGGGAAAATGAAGATGACATTCATGAAGCCCACTACTCAACAACCAAGAACAACAACAGACTTCAAAAAGATAGAATTAAAAGTACTGGAAAAGGAAATTCATCCTATTGACCAGATTGAGCTGCACAAGTAGATAGGGGAGATGATTTACTCTACCTTGATAGGAAAAGCCATCGCTGCCCACCAATTGTAAAAGTCCCTGAATAATATATCAGCACAATTCCAATTGGAGAAGGCCTCTTCATAGTCCAAAGTTACCATAATCAAGTCCATAGAGGACTTAGTCATTGAGTTGGGATATGATCCCAAAGATGTAAAGGCCACAGAAAAATTTATAAAGAAGAAGAATGATGATATAGTTGCTCTGAAAAATCAACTCAAGATTCCCCAGTTACATCACCCACAAACAATAGAAGTCCTGGAGGCACAAAAAGGACACGAAGAGCTCATGGACTTGGTCCTAAAGCTAAATAACCAACTAAAAGAGACAGAGAAGGAGTTGGACATTTTGATTCAGTCCAAACAAAGTGACCTAGCAACAACTTCCACAACTACCATTCCCACAGTGACAACAACAGTCCCTTCTACATTGGCAACATCATTGGCACCAACACCTCCACCTGCCACAACACTTCCAATCACAGCTGAATCTATAGAAACATGCACACCAATAGAGAAAACAACAGAGCTAGTAAAAGCCATGGAGGAGATGTCCATCTAGGCAACAGAACTCAAAAGGCTAAAGGAGGAAGTGGCAAGCTTAGAAGCTGACTGTAAGCTTGCCCAAATTCAGCAGAGAGAAGAAACACAGAAAGCCCTAAGGATGGGTGAGAAGATCAAATTCCTAGAGAAAGATTTGACATTGCAGAAACCACTAGGACTAACCAAAGAAATGCTCTGGGCCAATATCATTGACTTTGTCAATGATATTTGGCCATCAATTCAAGTTATATTTGACCAAACTGAATTGGTGGAAGTAGCCACTGAGGCTATGCAGAAAGTAACGAAAGATTTAGGAGACCAACCTAAAGATGCAAATTGATTCATCCACTTCTTGAACAGTAAAATAGACATGAGTTTAATGAGCTTGGTATAGAGGATAGGACCGAAGCCATCCTGGAGGTTAAAAAGGTTCTTTCCAAGAGAAAACTTATGCTCAATTTAGAAGAAAAGTGCCACAACATGCAGGTGGCCATTAACAGATTCATGTCCAAATTTCAAATTTTGAGGGACAAAGGCCTTCCCAATCCTATGGTCATCCATGATAAACTAATGAATCAATTGGAATACACTGAAAGACTTAGGATATTGGCTAAGGAACAAGTCAGTACTTCAGGTATAAAAGCCCCGCCAATTGGAAAAGTATTGTATGATACTTTGGAAAATATATTTTTCTTAGAACATGAGGTGAAACATTTGTTTGTCACCAAGCCCAATTTTGCTAAATACACAGAGGCAGATGAAATTTACAGAAGAATGTTGAAGGTAAAGTTACCTGAGGATGAATAGTGGGAAAGAATGACAGATTTACTTTGAAAAGTTTTACAACAGAAAGTTACCACAGTAAATCTGAAGGCAGCTAGATGAAACAGGTAAAAGACAGATCAACAGGGTCAAAGAGTATCAATGAAAAATCAAAGTGAAGATGATTCCAGTGTACAAATATCAGCTAGATTAAAGGGCTCTAACTCAACTACCACAATCAGCACCACCAAAATAAAAGTGACAACATGATGTAGTTTTCCATCTGTCTCTATCTTCATGCTTGAAGATATTCTATTTCCTAGATTAAATCTCAAATTGTAATGAGATATTTTGTAAATATTTTTTGTATAAATACTTCACATTTTGAAGTATTTAGGGTGGATTCCAAGACATTTCTATAGACTTTCTCTCTCAATTCTAATTTCAATTGTATCAATGACTGGATTGGCTTGCAGGATCAAGGAATAAAGCTCATATATTTTACAGGATTCTTGTGTAAAGCAATATACAAATAAGTATTCTCTTTTGTTTACTGTTATTTCTCTCATGTGTCTCCATAATCTTGTTTGTTTATCTAAAATCTAAATGTATAAAATGGAAAAATATTTCAGAAATTTCTTGAATCCACTCTGTCTTGACTGTTTACATTTTAAATGTTTTCTACTAAACTATCTTAGTTAGGGAATTCTTAACTGCTCCCTTGCTTCCGTAGTTTCTCCCCTTGGTCTATAGCAAAGGATTCTTAATTGCCCTTTGTTCATGATCACATGCTTTCTTTCATTCTGATCCCAGTCTAAGGATTCTTCATTGCCCTTTAACCCTGGTCAGAACCCTCTCATCCATTAGACCTGAGGATTTACCTCTTGCTTTGCTAGCCTACCCTGTGAATGTTCCCTTTATTGATCCGGTCCAGTTATGCTATCCTTTGATTGACTCCATAGCCCAATGGCTTGAAGACCTAGTTTTATCCATTTGTTCCAAGAATTCCACCACCCAACCTTCAATCTAAAATCAAAACCCCATGAACACTAATAACTAGCCTAGAATTTAATAAAAACAAAGCTAAATTATAAAGAGAGAGCCCTCTTTGGACTTAGGCTGGCTAGAACCTGAGCCTAAAAGATTGGTTTTTGGTTACCTCAGATAATTCCTTCTTTTTATAACTTCTAGGGAAAACTTTTGCACTAGGAAGCGCAAGCCCCTCCGGGACCTTGGCCTTCTTCTCTCTCTAGTTAAACGAAACGAGAAAGGTATGCGTTTATGGAGTTATGTTTCCTCTTTATGCTAGTTATCGAAATGATACGAGTAAATACGTTAAAGCAATACTTCTGTCAAGGCGGAGCAATTTGGGGCATGAAAATACTTTCCCCGGGAAGAGTTCGTTAAGTAAGGAGGCATTGGAAGGCATGATAACATAGTGACGACCATAATGGGGAGTCAAATCCTCAGTCTTAATAAACCTTTGAGAAATTTCAAATCTTTATTTCATGCCTCTTGAAGGGTTTATTAGAAGTTATTTACAAAATTTCATAAAAAAGAAAATAATTAGAAAAATTCGAAACTATGGCTTCAAGGAGAACTGACTATACTAGGGCCAATCCAGATCCAAATCCCACCCCAGTAGTGGATAATCCCAACTTGACATTGAGAAGATCTAGAAGATAAGAGAGTTCAGTAAGTCCAACACCTTCAATCAAAGTAGATTCATGCCTTGATGAGTGGTTTTTTTTAGAAGATATCCCCTTTGATGAGTCATTTGACCTTTCCCTATTTAGAACCAGGTCTGAAAGTGCAGTTGATGACATAGTTCTAGATCCAGAGTTTATTGCAGATCTTGATGTCCAAAAGGAAAACCAGTCAATTGATTAGTATATTCTAAATTCCCCTCAATCATCCCTTAGTACTGCTAAGATCCCTGAGCTCTCTGAACCAGTGTCAACTACCCTTAGTTCACCATTATTCCATTCCACCTCTGATGTTAATTCCTCACATCCATTTATACCCTCAATTCCTTACCAACCTATCATTACACATCAATCACCTATTACTCCCAGTTCTCCATCAACTGTTGTATCATCTCCTGGTACCCCAACCCCACTTCTTAGCCCTGCCCAACTTAGAGCCATGGAAAATAGATATGCTCGTCTTGTGTTATCTGCTCCATTTAGACCCATGCCACAAGATTACCATAACAAAATTGTACAATTTGATGGAATATGACCTTATACAACACAACATCATGTAAACAAAATGACAGACTACTTTAAACTACATGAAACTGATATTGGATATGTTCAGATGAGACTTTTTTCTTAGACTCTAGTTGGTGATGTAAGGAGATGGTTTAGAGCTTTACTTGATAATAACATAGATAATTTAGAAATATTTTATCAGCAATTTCTAAATAGATGGGAAAAGAAAAAGAACCCTCTGCAGATCCTTTCAGAATATGAAAACATTAGGAGAGGACCAAATATAACAGTCCAGGATTACTCTACCAGATTTAACAATATATACAATGCTATACTGGTCAATCTTAGACCCCCACCTGGCTTAACTCTGATAAAGTTTCCTGATGGGTTTGATACTGATATGGCCTTCCAACTTAGAGAGAGAAATCCTCCAACTTTAGAAGATATGCAAAGTGTAACAGTTAGTGTAGAAGCTAACTTGCTAGTAGAAAGAGCTAGAGTTAGGAATGAGAGGAGAGGATTTGCCAAAGATGAAGCTTCACCCTCTGACCTTAAAATAGATGTTCTAACCAAGGGTATGGAAAAACTGATGGATAGAGTGAGAACATTGAGAGGAAGTCTCACTGGGATAATCAACTGGCACCACCAGTGAGAAATCCAAACTTTAGAAAGAATCAAAATCAAAACACTGGGAAAAATGGACCTGATAAGAATATTAGGCCTCCTTTTCAAGAAAACTATGCTGAAACATCCCATTCAAAACACCCTGAACAAGACACACAAATTAACTTGATGGGATTAGATGATGATGACCCAAGATGAGTAGGAATTGCATATGTTGCAGCAATTGCAGACCCAATCTGGAGAATCATTTGATTATAAGCAAGGGTATGATTTTTCCATTTTTGAAGTACATAAATAATACAATTTAAGGAGTAAAAAGAATTCTGATACTCCTGACCAAGCCAAGAAAACAGTGCCCAATCAACCTAAGAAAATTAAAACAACTCCAATTACTAAGACTCTCCAAATCCTCCCTAGACCAAATCAGAACCCTTCCGGTCCCACCATGGTAGATATAACCAATGACCAACCCCCTGATGATCGACCATCCACTTCAATCCCCTCCAAGGAGACAGTGGCGAAATCTTCAAACACCATATTAGAAAATCCACACAAAAAGACTTCAAATGCAGAAAAAGAAGAGCAACCTACTCAAAATCCTGCTATCAAAATTTCAAACACTCAAATAGGAAAAGCCCCTTTGCCTTGCAAGTTGGGAGCAAAGGTAGCTAAACTGAAAATTTTGGTTCCCTTAACATAGTTGATTAAAAATGAAACCTACAAGTCTCAAATAAACAAAACCTTAAACTTTATTGAGAATGAAGACTTTGTCAACTTGTTTGATGATCTGCCTGAGCTTATATTTGGTCCCGATGTTAATGGAAAACCATTACAAGGAGGGATAACACCCTTTTATATTAGCCTTCGCATTCATGATAAAATCTTGCAAAATGCAATGTTAGATTCAGGAGCTTCACACAATTTAATGCCTAAATCAGTTATGGAAAAGTTAAACTTGGATATCACTAGACCTTACAAGGACTTGTTTTCATTTTCTTCAAGTCAAGTAAAGTGTCTAGGGTTAATTAAAGACCTGTGTGTTTCCTTAGTACAATACCCTGTTAAGACTATTCTCATGGATATAGTAGTAGCTGACATCCCACCTAAATATGGCATGCTCTTTTCTAGATCATGGGGGGCCAAAATCCAAGGGTCTTTACAACTTGACATGTCATATTCCACAATATCAGTCTTTGGACAACCTAAAAAGCGATACAGAGAGACCCTAATGAAATATGTGGTGAGTAGCGGGGATAGACCTCAACACTTTCCTATATACTCTATGCATTCTGAAATTGATTCTTTCATTTTGTATAACGTTGAACAAACACAACAAACCACTTCAAAAAACATTATTTCAAAACCAAGAGAAATTGCAGTAACAATTGAAAAAGAAACTCTCCAAACTCAAGAGATTTCAGATAAAAAAGATGACCAAAACACCTCAAACAAGGAAAATTTTCTTCCTCCTGACAGTGAAAATTATGAGCATGAGATATTATGGCACCTTGAATTGGATGGATCATTGAACAAGTTAGGAGCAGGAATAGGAGTGTGGATTTAAAATCTAGAGAATGATCACTCAAAAGGCCATGCTTACAATCTAAATTTCAAATGCACTAACAACATGGCTGAGTATGAAGCACTTCTTTTAGGTCTCAAATTAGTTAGAAAGTTAAGAGCTATAATAGTTTCTATTATGGGAGACTATGAATTAGTGATAAATCAGATTAAAGCTGTACATATGACCAAAGACCCTAGATTAAGTTGTTAGAGAGGAACCATTATAGAAATACTAAACACTTTCCTAGAAACCAAAGTTGTTGTAATTCCTAGGAAGCATAATATGCAGGCTCATAGTTTAGCAATGTTTGTCAGCACTTGTAAGTTACCATTCCAACCTAACCATCAGTACACTGTTGAGGTTAGGCATAGACCAGCTATCCCAGATAACTTGAAAAACTAGCAAGTATTTGCTAATGACCAACAAACAAACATTTTTTTAACCTTAGAGGAGGACTTTGTAAATAGTAATATAGATACTGACATAACATTAGATCTTGATTTTAAAGACAAAATCGAAATTAACAAAATAGAAGATGAAGAGCAAGGAAAATTTTAAGAACCCCCCAAAATTTATATGTATAATAAATGGGTGAATCTCCATGGTATATAGGAAAAATGGAAGGCAATTTTATCAATAATATAATATGTACATATAATTTTTTGGTGAATCTCTCCCCAGGCATGGTGAATATTTTACTCAATTATAAAATCTTGTAAGATCTTGGTGAGTCTTTCCCTAATTAATAAAACTTTGTAAAGTCCTAGTGAATCTTAGCATTGTGAACTCTTAGAGAATTTTTTGAAAAAGTATAAAACCATATATGACAAGAGCCACATGGTGGCAATATCACTGTTTGTTTTTCACATTTCCAAGACATGGAACTTGTTTATAAAATTATAAAAAAGCCAACCAAGTCCCTTATAATATGCAGGTAAGCTTATAACAGAGTCTGATACCTCTACTATGCTTGTCTTCATTCAAGTGTCATAGCTGCTATATTAACACTGTGAATCACAACTCTCTCAGAACTCAACTCTATAGTGTAATTAAAACCTTTGGAAATTGAATCTGACAACTCTATAAAAAGAATGAGTGAAATAGAAGCTTTTGTGAATGACCCACTAACTATTGATGCTAAACAATCAATCTAGACTATGAAGTCTTCCATCTTGATCACAATCGTGCTCACGATCAAGGGAGTGCGACCACCTGGCCTAACATAATGGCCATCATAGCTTCCAGTAATCAACAACCACCTTGCAAGGACATCCTAGCTCATGTCTCATGAATTTTATTCATCAATATTAACTGATATAAATCTTATTAAGATAATATTATAATCCTCTCTAGATTCACTATTAATACAAGGGTAAAGGAATTTTTCTAGCTCAAGGCACTAGCCAATACCAACTTTGGTATTTGTGACTCCTTTGTGGGGATGCACCTACCCTGCCTCGTTGGGTTTCTGCCTTGTAACATAGTTCAAGGATCACAAGACTTTCCAATCTTCCTACTCCATTAGACACACTTTATATGCTATACATAGTGAATGGAAAAGAAGCATTATAGAACACACAATTTCACATAAGGAAGAAAAATCTTAGCCAATTCAATATCAAAATCTTAACCACTGATTAATAAAGAATAACAAGTAGTGTAATGAATTGTTCCGAGTTATTTATTTACAAGCTATAAAGAATGTAGTGGTATGGAAAATATTACTTAGGCAACCCTTCAATATTTTCTACTAATATGTTTGTGCATGTACATATGTAATTAAGAGCATTGTTGAATACAAAGTTTCCTTTTCTCTTGCCTCCATTTTGACAAGTCAGTGTGAAATCGGTGTCACTTTGAATCTCCTTTCCTGTGTGGATGTTTTGACAAATCAATGGGAAATCAAAGTCACTTTGAATTTCCTTTCCTGCGAGGGATCACGTCCATAGTTGATTATTAAAAGATAATCTACTATATATTATGTTCAAGAAAGTGACTGCAATCTACAATAGAAACGAGACCTCAATTCTTGTTCTGAATTTGAATATCTTAGGATAACATAAGAGATAAAAATGAATATGGCCTTAGTAGCTAGAAAACAATCACTCCATCATTACAAGACCACCTAGATTTTGACACTTAATCTAAATAATGGCACTAGTTGCAATGCTTATTTGCATTAACACCATGGAAAAGCAACAAAAATGCTTCAAAGCACACTTACTGGAAAAGTTGTAACGTTCCAAGAATATTTAATGATAGCATCTGAACCTCATAGTTATGGTGGGGAAACTAGGGAACCCAAATCTTGGAAGATATCTCATACCAAATCTGAGAAAAAAATAAAAAGGGAAAAAATCAAAATCTATAAATCAAGCAATGAATTGTTTACAAATCAAATACAATTCCTTTAACTAAAAGTTAAATTGTGGTGATATATTTAAATATTTAGTAAGAGGGGAACTTCAAACCATGGAATATTACCTTTGTCATTACTGTCATCCCTCAGTGAATGAGATTACAAATCAATACTTATGGAAAGATTGTAAGAAATTCTGTGAAATAGTAAAGCATAACCTCTATTTTCAAGCAACAAAGTCAAGACATTGTTACATCAAGAGCCATAATTGATAAATAATCAATGAATGAAGTCCTTGTATAGCAGATGATTGTTTCACAACCTCTATTTTCTCAATAACAAGATGAAGACATTGTATGTGGTTATTGCCCAAAGGAAACTGCATTCTAATTTGGAAGAGGATCTTATCAAAAGACATGGATTTATTCAAAGCTAAAAAGCCTAATGGGTTCTGAAAAATAAGTTGGAATATGGGATCATGATACTTTAAATTGAAAAAAATATGCTTTCCCTTTTAGAAAACATTATCAGTTAACAATGTTTTTTGAAAGCAAT
>APFE030479156.1:0-47489 GCA_000404065.3 Pinus taeda
AAATGGACGTGAAATCAACCTTTCTGAATGGAGACTTAGAAGAAGAAGTGTACATTGAGCAGCCAGATGGATTCATCCTTGGTAATGATCCAAATTTTGTAGCGGACTAAAGAAGGCTCTCTATGGTCTCAAACAGGCTCCAAGGGCTTGGTACTATCGTCTAGACAAATACCATCATTAGCAACGTTTTTCAAAAGGATCAGCAGATAGCAATCTTTATATAAAAATTGAAAATAAAAAATTGCTAATACTTGTTGCATATGTAGATGATATCATCTTTGGCAGCAATGAAGAAGCTATGAGTCAAAACTTTGCCTTGGTGATGCAGAAGGAATTTGAAATTCTTTGCGTGGAGAACTGGAATATTTTCTTGGTTTGCGAATCCAACAAAATAAAGGCGGTATCTTTTTATCTCAAACCAAGTATCTCAAGCAGATCTTGAAGAAGTATGGCATGGAAGATTCGAAACCAGTATGCACTCCTATGGTCACAAGATGCAGCCTTAGTGCAAATGATGAATTAGTAGCAGTGCATCAACCAACCTATATCTCCATGATTGGAAGTCTGCTCTATTTAACAAGTACCCGACCAGACATCATGCATGCAGTAGGAATGGTTGGAATATTTCAGGCAAATCCTAAGGAAACTCATCTTTAGGAAGTAAAGAGAATTTTCAAGTATCTTCAAGGAACTCAAAACTATGGCCTATGGTATCCTAGAGATGAGGATCTCACTCTTCATGCTTATACAGATGCAGATTGGGCTGGAAGCTTGGATGATATAAAAAGCACTAGTGGTGGTGCATTCTTTATGGGTTACAAATTAGTATCTTGGTTCAGCAAGAAACAGAGTTCTATTGCATTATCTACAGCTGAAGCAGAATATGTGGCTACTGCATCCTGTTGCACTCAACTCCTTTGGATGATGCAAACCTTGCAGGATTTTCAAATCACTTGTACACCACCTATCTCCATCTTATGTGATAATACAAGTGCAATTAGCATTTCAAAGAACCCAGTCATGCATTCAAAGACCAAACACATACTGATCAAGTATCATTTTCTTCGGGAACAAGTGCTGGAACAAAAGGTCAAATTGGAATATGTTCCCTCCAAGGAACAAGTTGCTGATATTTTCCCTAAACCATTACCCAGGGAGACATTTGAACACCTCAGACAGAAGCTGGGGGTTGTTGATGCATCATCCTGCTATTGAATCTTGTCTGTTGTATGCAGGTGGATACACGTACATTTTCTGGTCTATGTGGGTCGAATGGGTCTATCAAAGATCATCTGGCATAGGTTCAAGGGTAGCATGTATTCTTGTAATTATGCATTGTTGGCATTATCTTAGAAGTCCTTGGTTTGATTTCTCAAGAGTTTTCTGGTGGAGTAGATCAATGTGTTTTGGTATGAAGGTTGATTCTACTGATAGTTATTCATTTCTCTATCTCATGTACTTCTTTTCATATCAAGGTCATGTAACGACCTATTTTGGTTTCCCCACTATGCCTGGGATGAATGATTTTTGTCTATCTTGTGTATTCCCACTTGGATGGGAGATGGATGTATGTATGAGCCTTGATGATAGGAAGGTTATGTATAATGTATGGAGTCATGTTCTTTCTTGTAGAACAATTTTTTGCAGATAGCATTTCAGCACAGAGCATATACAAAGGGGGAGCTTGTTCAGAGTTTTTAGCAGGTACTCAGGGGGAGTATGATAGTCCGCCCCTTTGCCCTTGATGTCAAAGGGGGAGAGTGATTGGTTTTTGTTGCCATCAAGTCCAAAGGGGGAGATTGTTGGAATTATGATACATATGTTGTACTTGATGGCAACCCACTCATCTCAGATGATAAATTATAGTGCAACAAAGTTATTTTCTGGTTCATGGACTTTCACGCAAAGAAAAGTTCACATACTTTCATGCATAAATAAAAGTTCCTTTCATGAAGAGAAAATTTCACGCACTTTCATGCAGAGAAAAGATCACGCACTTTCATGTAGAGAAAAGTTCCTTTCACGCAGAGAAAAGTTCACGCACTTTCATGCAGAGAAAAGTTCCTTTCATGAAGAGACAATTTCATGCACTTTCATGCAGAGAAAAGTTCCTTTCATGCAGAGAAAATTTCATGCACTTTCATGCAAAGAAAAGTGCACGCACATGGGAAATCTTATGGTTGGTTCATGGTATTAGTCCGATAGTTTTTGATCCTATGGTTTTGGTCTGTGGTATTGCATCCAAAAGTGTTGATCCCAAGTATTGGGTCCATGGTATTGAATTGTTATGGTTTTTGGTCCGTGGTATTGTGAAAGGCGTAAGGCTATAAAAGAGGAATGAGATCATTTGGCAAGGCATCTTCTGAATTATTGAATATCTGATAAAGTGCTAGATCTGGAATATTGTGATTGGGTTATGGTGCAGACCTGGATCTAAATGAAGAAGGAACCTGAGTGCAAGGAGAAGGATAAGTTCTATTGATGGGTCAAAATCTTAAGGCTGGAATAGTGGTATCTCTATATGATTTTGATCCGTGATATGTGGCACACACTTGATCTATAAATCTGATAACCTGGGTTAACTAATATCTAAATGTTTGAAAGAATGAATTTATAGATCTGTACGGAGGTTTTTGAATAGTGAAGTAGCGTACATCTCTTGATTTATGTTCTAGCTGCTTCTGTTTATTGCTAAAGTGTTTTGGGTTCAGAAGTGGGGTGTGATTACTGTTATTATGATCTAGGTACAGTCATCAGAGAAGTGTTTATTTTGATTCAGTTTTGATTGGTGAAAAGGTGATTGGATGATGCAGAAATTCTTGATGTTTGATTGATGTTATTTGTGGATCCAGTCTGAAAATTTACGAAACGTGGTCCCTGGAAGGAAGAGAAGGTTGTAGTCTTCTGCACGTAGCAGCCTGCGTACTAGTATCTCAACTAGTACAAGAACTAAGGGGGTTGTAGCTCCCTTCCAGGAGAAGCTGGAAAATGAGAGAGGGTTGTATCTCTTTGCAGGTAATAGCCTGCATAGTGGTAAAGGATTGCACCAGTACATAATCATTTTAAAAAGAAGTTTCTAATTGAAAAGATAGAGACATATTGCAGTAGGTGGTTTTTACCCACATTGGGTTTCCACCTTATATCTTGTGTTCTTGTGTGTGATTTTCTTCTGCTCTATTTTTCTATTCCTGGTTACTATTTATATGATCCTTATGCACAGATTAATGTTCAACAGCTGTAGAATATTTTAAATTATAAGTCTATATGGTATATGCGGGTTTCCTTATTTGTAGTTGCATATATACGCGGTTTTCTCTAACTGAAGTACCGTATATGTTCTGAGTTTGAAAAAGAAAATAAATGACCAGATAATACTGATTCATCCCCCCCCCCCCCCCCCTCAGTATTATTTCCAACAGTTAGTTCTATAGTTGGTTGTTTCCAACTTGCATACAAAAGGAAATGAGCAAAGTTTCACATGGGGCAAGCTCACTAGAAAATGAACCTACTAATAAGAGACATCTTTAAAGACGAATGGCATGAGAAATGTTACCACAGGGTTCAAGCTCGTTAAAAAGAATAAATAAACCCACCACTGAGCATAGTTTCTAAAGATTCAAGCTCATTAAAAAATGAATCCACCCTCAGTAATTAACCGTGGTGATTGCATTGCTATCAGCCTTTTGAGCCTTGGTTGTGTTCTTACCATCACCTCCATTCTTTTGACCGATCATATACCTCCACTTGATTGTTTACCCTTTTGAGGAACAGTTGCGACAAGTGATTCTATTAGCCACCCTCGTTACACTACCATGTTTGAGAAGTTCCAAACTTACATGGAACCAGTTGCTACCCAAAAACATCACTCGTTCCTAAAAAATGAGTCTCTTTTAAGCTCTTTTTAGACTCGTAAAATATGAAAAGATTGCTGAGCTACTAGCCTTTCTAGCTCATTAAAGTAAAGGGAAGCACCATCTCTCCTTTACCTTTTAATCTTTTTGGACGTAAGGGATCATTACACAAACAGATCGAGAGCTTGTCTTATTCAGCTCGCTAAAGCTATCGAAATGTCATCGCTTTCATATTATTTTATACTTTTTTGGACTTAAGGGATTATGCCACGAAAAAGGACCACTAGAGTTTCCATTCCATCTCTTTTCAAACTCTCTAAACATGAAAAGGACTGAATTATCTTTGTCATTAAACTTGTTAAAACAATAGTGACAAACTTGTCCATCTAGACAAGAGCGAGTTTCACTATCACTACGCTCGCTAAAACATAGAGACAGGTTTGCCCGAAGGGAAAATTATAGAGCAAGAATATGTTATCCTCCTCAAGCTTGACGAAAATAAAGAGGTACTCGTCAACAATGAGTGGGGAGAAAGGGAAGAAAACTTGAAGAACTTCATTGGTAGTAGGTCACTCTTGAACATGACACTTTCACTCCATCACGATGATTGAGTCGGGTTGGGTTATTCCGTTCACCGGTCACATCACCATTGGTCCTCCATACCATCCATTTTTGGGGTTAACACTACCAATCCATCTCAGTGTTGATAATATGTTCAAGAGAAGTCATTCAGAGAATTCACCAACCCGGCTGATGCCTCATCCACTGCAATACCTTCACTCTCCATTTTTCATGACCGCCATTCTTGAACCTTGTATCATTAGATCGTTTTCACCTCCAGAAAATCATTTGCTTTGTTTCATGTCGTAAATGTCGATACATTAAGACTTCCTATGACAGGTCACTTCTTGTCAACATCAACTCATTATCCAAGAAGTTGACTTAGAAACAACCCTTTCAGTACTTTGAAGCTTGCATGCCTCAATGGCAAGTTTCTCACTTCCAGTGATAGGTTTACATCAATGGCCTTTGACTGAAAGATTTTATGTGATGTTTGACATTGACTCATATCTTCACACCACGTGAATTGTATTGTAGTACCTTGGGGGTCATTATCATTATCGGTGATTCCACTCGCACCTGTTAACAGCTTACATCATCGGATGGTAATCAAGCAATGTCTTTCCCTGTTCAACATTAGAAAATCTTTTCACATGGATCGACTTGTACATCGGGCGAAGATTGAACGAGTTTGAAGACCCCATATCTAGTTTCATCCATCTGGGATGCGATGTATTTAGGAAAATAAAGACATCAAATGTACACCATAGCTGCACAGATGATCATCCAAGCTAAAGGATGATGGCTCTACGAGAATGACCAATCTGCAATAGTAGACGATTATCTGTCCTATGTACATGAAAATGAATTTATAAAGTTGAGCATGGGAATGCCTGCCTCAGCTAGATCATGAAAATAATATGAAGATAATGTATTATATTTTATTTTATACAAGTCACCTTCCAGTTCGAAAAACCTCAGATCCTAATGATAAAACATTTCACCTGACATCAGAAGATTTATGACCTCATGCTTTAGGGGGAAACTGTTATAGACATATTTGGGCATTGCAATCCCAATCACATATGTCGATAAACAAAGGGCTCTTAAACCCCTAAAAGTGTTGTTCCATACGCTAAAAGATCATGGTCAACTGATTACATCATTTCCTAGAAGTTCTCCCTGAAAAACCACTCAGAACTGGCCAAAACTAGACCATACAGACTACTCCATGCTTAGCGTGCGATGCATACTGAATGTTACACTGGCTAGATGTAATGCATATTGAAAGAGCCTTCTGTGGGGTGCGATGGGCAAGAGTAGACAAAGGGCAGAGACAGTTTGCTAAGTGGAAACCCAGAGAATCTTCTAGAAACTTCTCATATGACACTTGCCTCTCTAAATTCGCCTAGGGATGAGTAAGAGATCATGAAATCTCCAAGTGGAACCAAGAACTATTAATGAAATGACACTAATCAAAAACCCAGAAGCTGACTCATCCCTATGGAAATATATATAAATGGATCCCTCATCTTAGAGATCCAGAAGCTGGAATTTTGTAATTTGGAAGGAAGTGTTGTTGGTTTCTCTTTGAGAAGAAACATTGTATTGTTGGGTGATCTTGCTTTTCATGAGGTGAAGAGGGCTTTCATGCTGGGAGGATGATGCTGGATCAGATAGATGGGTTGTAATCCTCTCTTCTACTTCTACTATCAATAAAGTTCTTTGAGTTTTCCTCCATATAATTGTGTATTTGTAAATCTTGTTATTTGTGGATGCAATTGTATGGTTAATGTATTTCTAATTCTGAATTGTTTATGATATCATAGATCTCGATGCTTTGATGGCGTGTTGTTGCTTTGCCTCTACAGATATTATCTAAAGCGGGATAAGTAGGAGAAGAGTGGCAAGCTCTATCGAGGGAGAGAAGAAACAAGCAAGGAGCCAAGCGGAAGATACAGGTTGGTGCTCTCTCCTTCTCTCTTATCTATCATACATAAAGGAAATCTTGAAGTGCTTTGAATTGTTTGTTTCTAAGATAGCTACCCGTATTAGTGGGACTAGCAGATCAAAAAGACACTAGTTTTCCGGGAAACATTACCCCATGGGCAAGTAAAGGTTGTTTTTTCTTAGTCTTCAGGGGTAATTTGGATCTGATTGTAGCCACTGAAGCCATCTAGAAAAGAAAATAATTGTTCTCCTGCCAATGTATCAAGGACTTGATCAACAAATGGAAGAGGGAAGTGATCTTTCTGTGTGGCCTTCTTCACTTCTCAATAGTCCACACAGATTCACCACTTCCCATTTTTCTTGGGAACAACTACCAATGTAGAGACCTACTTACTATTTGAAATGGGATAAATAAAATTTATGTCTAGCATTTTCAGTTACATCTTCATAGTTGTGAGTGGTAGAATTCCTTGTTACCATACATTTTCTTTCAACTTCTCTTTCCACCCTGAATTCCTTCTCCAATGAATCAGGTTCCCAAAGGTGAGCGTCGTGTTAGATGTTATCTTTTAAAGTCCCTATGGAGACATCAATCCTACGCTCCTCTCAAATATCGGTTACCCTAATATTCAATTTTTGGAAATCTTTAATGTGCTCTACTATTGAACCCTTTTGTTTGAGATATATAAATTGGCTAAAGGCGTTGCTCTTTGTATCTTCATAATGTGTTATCATTTCCTCTGTAACAATTAACCAAGTGACAAGTATTCTATGAGAACAAATCCATATAACTAATACAAACTGAGTGGGTTCGAAATATAAATATGCAATATGTCCCTTTTATGAGGGTTGCACATCATGTAGATCAAAATATTTCTCCATTTGTAGTATCCACGTTACCAGATCATTTCCATGAAAATTCATCATATCTATCTTTGGAATGTGGTGGTTCTTAAACCCCACATTGGAGTCTTTAAAATCATAATTGATACTTATTTTGTCTTCATCATGATTTTCATGGATTTCCCTGTCACCACTAGAACATATTTCTTCTAGTAACTTTTCCAAACATTCCTTCAACCTCTTTATCTTGACATTTATCATTGCTTCAATATTGGATTTTAAACCCTCATCAAAAATCCCATGTCCCTTTTTATACCATTTATATTAGCTTCCATGTCACTATTTAAACCATCCCTCATAGCTTCCATGTAACTCTTCAAACCATGCATCTTAACTTCTATCACTTTTTGTGAGAGCAAAATTTGTTGCACTTGGTTGCGTAATTTTGATAAATCATGTTGCATTTATTCCTCTTCTCATGCATCATAGTAGATATTTTGGTTTCTTACTAGGTGTTTCCATTTTATTTCTTCGAGGCATAAATTAATGATATTTATACTTCACTATTCCCTTTGAATAAATTGAAACTAATTTTTCAAACAAAACTTATGCAAATCTTAAGAAATACACACCAGTTTATTGCTTTGTAGGAGTTCGATATTGAATCCATTGTATCCATGTAATTTCAGATCTCCAAGGTCTCCAATTTCATCTTATAGTAGCACTCCGAGTCCTATTTCCAACCCCATAAGTTCAATCGATATTGGATTCTTCAATAAATATTTATGCCCAATCTCTTGCAATGACCAGATTATAGACTAATTTAGTAGAGTGAACTTGTACGGAGTGCCATGTCTCATCGTTATAACCTTTGTCCTTGAAAATGATACCCAAACAACTATAGTCTGTTCACTATCTATCACTTTCTACGAAATTTAAATCTAATTCTCAAATACAAAGTTATGATGATTTTCCCAATATCACATGTTTAAGATGGAATTATAGAGCCTACAAAAACCCTAACTTCCTCTAATAATATATAAGAAAATATAGTAGTAAAAGATATGAAATTCATATACAAGGTTCACCAAGATTTTGAATCCATGTGGTTTCAATATAAGCTTCTGAAACTTCGTAGACAAACAGTTATAGTAAAAATTCCATAATAGCCTATTTGAAGTGAAGAAACCCTAAAATCCAAAGATCTAATACCAAATGTTATGAAACCATCTCACAAATAGATAGATCAATGACTTAAAAATTATCCTCCTTGAGGGGGAAACCTCATTTACATTACATAAATGAATACTTGGATGATACAAATGACAAGACTTCCCTTGTATATATAGGGGTCCAAGGGGTCAGAATATAATCAG
Organism: Pinus taeda; assembly: GCA_000404065.3. NCBI lineage: Eukaryota > Viridiplantae > Streptophyta > Pinopsida > Pinales > Pinaceae > Pinus > Pinus taeda. The sequence goes on from APFE030479156.1 coordinate 8,582, forward strand.
AGCCTACATAACAATAATAATGTAAGGGCACAACAATAACAATAGTTGGCTTCTATGGGGTAAAAGAATAACAATATGGGGGCTACATGGGCACAAAAATAACAATAAGGGGGATACACTAGTATTATAGGGACCTAACATTCAGCGAGATTCCCTTTGATGCAAAATTTTATTTGACAGTCTTTTCACTATATTTACTTTTATCATGGTATAAATCTTTGACATATTTAAAGTAAATCTCTTTATTGTGAATTGATCTCTTTGATGCATATTTTTATTTGAAAAGTTTTTATTACATTTACTTTTATAATGATATAAGTTTTGGACGTATTTTAAATATAACCCTTTATTATGAATTGATCTTTAATATGCTAATTTTGGAGTTTATGTACATTTTGCATGATGATTCTTATAATGTTAACAGATGATAATATGGAATTGGCTTCAAATTCTTAGGTTTTGTGAATTTGTTTTGTGAATTTGTTTAATGAATAGTAAAATTACAAAATACAAAACATGGTACATTTTGCATTCATGAATAGATCATCATCTTGTATAGAATAGCTACTATGGATGTTGGTTGATACTTAACTTTTAATATAAATTTGTTCAAGGAAAACATACTAAAAAATTGCATTAGAAAACAGGGCACATTTTGCAAGATGCATGGTTGATTCTTAAAGGTTTTACATTTAAGTTCATGATTATGAAGTAATGATATTAAATTTCCATTTAGTTGTTATATTTTGCATACTGGTTCTTATAATATTTGTAATTGATTCTTATGTTTTGTTCAAATTTGTTTTTTCAAGTTGTTTAATAAATAGTAAAATTGCAAATTACAAAACATGGTACATTTTGCATTCATGAATCTTGTCATGGTATAGATTTCTAGAATGTTTATTCATAACATAAAATTGCATTATAAAATATGTTATACATTTTTCATTCATGAGTAGATCATCATCTTTTAATAGAATCTAGCTACTATGGATGTGGGTTGATAATTAACTTTTAATATAAAGTTGTTCAAGTGTTAGGTCCCTATACTACTAGTGTACCCCCTTATTGTTATTAGTGCAACCCCCTTATTGTATTGTTGTGCCCATACAATATTATTGTTATGTAGGCTTTGATTATATTGGGGCCCCTTAGACTCCTATATATATAAAGAAGGTCTTATCATTTGTATTGTTCAATAATTTTTCATTTATGTAATGTAAAGGAGGTTTCCCCCTTGAATAGGATAATTTTTAATTCATTGATATATATCTTCTTCTATTATGTGATTTGCTTTCATAAAATTTGGTATTAGAGCTTTGGATTCTAGGTTTTCACTGCTTCAAAATAGGTCCTTGTGGAATTTTCACTATAACTTTTTTTCTACAAAGCTTCAGAAGTTAAAAATAAACCCATTTGAGAATAAAGCTTGATGAACGTTGTCTTAAAATTTCAAATTTTTTCTAACTATATTTTCGGAGATATGATCCAAGTAAGTTAGGGTTTTTGCAGGCTCCCAAATTCCATCTGAAATAGGTGACCTTGGAAAAATAGTCATAACATTCGTTATGAGAATCAAATTTAAATTTTGTAAAAGGCGTTAGAAAGAGGACAGACTTGAGTTTTGTGGGTATCATTTTCAGGTCTGATGGTTGAAATAGTAATGCATGGCTCTTCGTACAATTTCACTCTACTCAACTAGTCTATAATCAGGTCATTGTGGGCGATTGGGCATAACACTTTCATGTAGAATGCAATCTTGATCAGAATTGTGTGGTTGGAAAGAGGAATCAGAGGGCTATGACAACATGAAATTTTATAACTTGGAGATTCGAAAATACAGATTTACAAAATTACAAATATCACACTCCTAAAAGCAAGAAAAAGAATGACTCGAATCAAGAAAATAAAAACATGTGGTAAGAAAAATTGGATGGATGATTTGAAGAATGTGATAAAAGTTAGGATAAATGTATTTATCTATGGCATGGGATCTAATATGGATGGTTTAGAAGAAAACTTTAAAGGCAACATGGAAGATTTGAAGAAAGACATGAAAGGTTTGAAGGAAGGTGGGACAAAGTTGCTACAAGAAAGGACTTTTTGATGGTGAAAAGGTAGTAGAGGAAACTCATGATGAGTACAAAAGAAATGTTAATCATTATTTCATATAATCTAAGATTTGATTGAAGATCCACTATATTCCAAAGATATATATGATCAAGTTTGATGACAAGGATACAGTAGCTTGGATACTACAGATGGAGCAATATTTGTATCTAGATGGTGTGCAACAACCACAAAATGTCTGTATTGCATCTTTATATTTAGAACCAAATAAGTTTGTACGGAATAGAGAGATTTGTTCTCATAAACCACTGGTCACCTATTCAATTTTCATGGAGGAAATGATAGAAAATTATGAGGATACATAGAGAAAAACCTTCTTTAGCCAATTGATAAATCTTAAACAATAGGGCCCAATGGCAGAGCACATTGAGGACTTCGAAAAATTGAATATAAGGGTAAATGATATTCCATAGAAGCATAGGATTGGATTCTTCATACAAACTTTAAAGGTTAACATCCAACATGAGGTTCATCTTTGGGAACCTAATTCATTCAAGAAGGCATTGAGGGTGGCAAGAAAAGTTGAAAGAAAAATTATGGCAATAAGGAAGTCTACCATTCACAACTATAAACATGGAAGTGTTGCTGCTCCTAGTATTCCATATTCCTACAAGGTTTACACCACAACAACTGGAGGAAAAAAGAGAAAAAGGGATTTGTTACGGTTGTGATAGAAAATACACTAAAGTTTATAAGTGTGTTGAGAACAAAATAATTTACATAGATGGGGAAGAGGAGGAAGAAAAGGAACAAGAAATGTGAAAAGAAGATGATATACACTAGGAACCAACCCTAGAGAAAGATGAAATGAATCTCACCATATCTTGTAATGCATTAACAGGAATTACCACTCAAACTCTCATGATAGAAGGACATATGAAGAATAATAAGGTAATAGTGTTGATTGATTTAGGTAGTACCCATCATTTTTTTCATTCTAAGATAGCCAAGGAATTGAATTGCTTCCTATATACAACACCAAAGTGTCAAGTGATGAATGCAAATGGAGGAACCCTAAATTTCTCTGAAAAGTGCCATAATATCAAGTTATCCATGGGAGTATATGTGTTGAATAGTCCAATGCTTTCTATTCCAATGGGTGGTTTTGATGTTGTACTAGGAGTCAAATGGTTACAATCTTTGGGGATGATATCTTTCAATTTTCAATAACTTTTATTGATTTCTTTTTGGGAATGAAAGTAAGTTGAATTAAGGGGTATCACAGGAAAACCGGGAAAGATAATCAACTCTAATTGCATGAAAGGGTTCTAAAGAAAGAACAACAGGGTGTAATATGTTCACTATAGGTTCAAACAACAGAATCATCTATTTCTCTAGATCTTCAAAAAATTTTGTACAATCATTCTAAGTTTCAAGCAGTGGAAGATCACATGGAGCATCAAAAACAAGTTCTCCAACTCTTAAAGGATAACCTCAGTTTGGTGTAGAATCAAATGAAACAATAGACAAGTCAACATCACAACAACATAAATTTTGATGTAGGTGACTTGGTATTTTTACGGCTACAACCATACAAACATATGTCCCTCAAACAAGCTAAGAATGATAATAAATTATCACCAAAATAATATGGTCCTTACAAGGTGTTGCAAAAGATTGATACTATGGCATACAATTCCTCCATCTTCCTGAGTGCACCAAGTTCTCCATGTTTCATGATTAAAGAAGGTTATAGGTGACAAGCTCCTAGTTCAAACAATATTATCAGAACTTGACAAAGAAGGAAAAGTCATATTAGAACTTGAAGCAGTCACAAAATCAAGAACTCAATAGCTATGAAATAGATCAATTTCAGAGTATCTCATCAAGTGGTAGAACTTACCTGCTGAAGACTCCACAAGGGAGGATGATAATTTTATATAGACGCATCCAACACTACTTAAGCGTTGTGGACAACAAATTTTTGGAGTAGAAGGGAATGTTAGGTCCCTATAGTGATAGTGTACCCCCTTAATGTTATTAGTGCAACCCCCTTATTGTATTGTTGTGCCCATGTAGTCCCCATGTTGTTATTATTATGCCCCATAGAAACCCACTATTGTTATTATTGTGCCCCTATAATATTATTGTTATGTAAGCTCCGATTATACTAGGACCCCTTAGACTCCTATATATAGAAATGAGGCCTTGTCATTTGTATCATCCAAGAATTGTTCATTTATGTAATATAAAGGAGGTTTCCCCCTTGAGGATGATAATTTTGAAGTCCTTGATCTATCTCTTATTCTATTTTTTGAGTTGGTTGCATAACATCAAGGCAAACATACTATAAAATTCCATTATAAAACATGGTAGATTTTTCTTGATGGATGGTGTTATCACTCTAATATTTATTTTGAAGTATGAAGAAAGAAAAACCAAAGGTAACCACAAACCACTTTTGGAGATTAGGACCTAGCCTTCTTGATGCTCACATAGGGCTCTCTCTTTATAATTTAACTTTGCTTTAGTTATTGCTTGCACTTGGGTTTTTTTTTTTTTTTTTAATTTGGTGGTGGGATCACTTTGCTTAGATGGACAGAGTTTTGGCTTATACCATTAGACTATGGAGTCAGATGTTTGACAAATAAGACTCGATTCGGTTCTAAAAATAGTGTCTATAGGGCAATATAGATAAGTTACTGCAGATCCCATAGAATAAATGGTGAATGGTTTCAAATTGGATCTAGGGAGAAATTAAGGGTTCCGTAGGCCACACATTGGAAGGAATGAAAGAAGTCAACCAGGATGGGAGAGAAATTAAGGGTTCTCAAATCTGGGTATCAAAAGAAAACATGTAAATAAATTACTGTGCGAAATAGAGTGTAATTAAACATATTTTGAGTGATATTTCCAGTTAATTCATTTAGATTTTAGAACACATTTAAGATTATGAAAACACATAAGAAAGGTAAGAAAATCACACAAAGAAAGTAGTTCACTGCAAATGGCTCATCTCATGAATCCTGTAGTGAAATGATCTTATTACTTTCTCCAGTCTGTTGACTTGAAAATGGTACAATCACCCATAGGTTCAATATCACAATAACTCTACAAATGTAAAATAATCCACCCTAATACTTTGAATTTTGAAGTATTTATACAAAAGGAGTTACAAGATATCTAAAACTTTATTCAGAACTAATCTAGGGAAAAATAAATATCTTCTTATAAGAAGATAGAGACAACTATTGAATTGTTTCATGTTGTCCCTTTTATTTTGGTTCTGCTGGCTGTAGACTTTTATTTTTAGCCCTTTATGCTACTAGGTTGTTTGGATTTCACGTTGGATGCTCTATTTCACTCTAACCTTTCACCTCATACTCTTTTATCTGATACACTTTAACCTTGCTGACCTATCAATATCCTTCTACCCTGTTGTTTCACTTTTTACTGTATATTTATAATTTAGTGTGTTTATACTACAGTAAATCATTTAATTTCTCCCATCTTTCTTCATATGGTAATTGGGTATCGATCATTTTCTATATATCTCATATGGATCTGTGTATTTGGCAAAAGTGGGCTTATTAATAAACAGGTGTTTTACCTCATGCTGGAGGTGAAACAAGTTTTCAAAAGTTTGGTACAGTACTTTGCCTATTGGCATGCCCTTCATAGATGCAGTCATCACCTATTCTTTGGCTATTTCCTTGATATTCTTGTTGTAATCTGCCTGTGTCATTAACTTGTCATTTATAACTAAGGGTTAAGTAATCCCTTTTCTTTCGACAACTCAAATTTAGCCATGAACCTGTCAACAACTACCTGCATGTTCTAACACTTATCTTCTAGATTCAAAACTAAATTCCTCTTTGTGATGACTCTTGAATTCTAAAATGGTACCTTCCTTATCAGGTATCTCAAGTTCTTGCAATTCATATTTGTTCTTCGAGTTGAGGAAGTAGACGATTCTTACTGCTTCCTCTAGCATATCTCCAAGTTCTATTTTTGCCCTTTCAATGGCTTCTGTTGCCTACTTGATTAAATCAATCGGCTAAAAAATGACCTAGATAGATTGCCAAATATCATTGATAGAGTCAATGATATTGGCCCACAGTTGTTCTTTAGCCTTTCCTCTTGGCTCAGTCAAGGTTAGTTATTTTTGCAGGACTTTAATCCTTTCATTCATTCTTGTAGCCTTTTGATGTTCTTCCTTATGCATAATCTGGGAAAGTTTATAATTTTTCTCAATGTTGCTAACTTTCTCCTTGAGTTTGTTCATTTCATTAGTCTGAATGGAAATCTCTTCCATTGCTTTGACTAGCTTGTTCGCTTCTTCACTTGTGGTACCTTTTGCTGTTCATGTTGTTGTTGATGTAGTCATAGTTGATGCTGGCAATGTAGTGGCCATTGGACCAGTGGGAGCTAACGCTGCTGCCAGAGTGGAAGTTACAATTGTGGTCACTGTTGGAATGACAGTTGGAGGAGCACTATCAACACCAGCTTGTTTGAGTTGAATCAAGCTTTCTAGTTCCTTTTCCATCTCCTTCAACTGGTCATTGAGTTGCAACACCAAGTCCATCATTTCTTCATGATTTTTCTAGCTTTCCAGGACTTCCTTTGTTTGTGCATGTTGTAATTGAGGTAGTTTGAGTTGTTTCTTGAGTGCTACAATATCCTCATTCTTTTTTTTATTAATTTTTCAGTAGCCTTGATGTCCTTAGGGTCATGGCCCATTTCAATAACCAGGTCTTCTAAGGACTTTATCCTGGTGTCTTTGGCACTGAAGGAGGCCTTTTCCAGTTTCTACTGGGCTGTTAGATTGTCCATTGAATTTTTAAATGTGAATACTACCATGGCCTTTGTTGTGAGGGTGGAGTAGATCATTTCTCCAGCCTATTTATGGAATTCGATCTGATCTATGGGATGAACATCCATGTCCAAGACCTCAAAATTGGTTTTCTAGTAATATTTTGAGGTTTTGGGTTGCTATACAGTGGGTTGTAGGAAGGACACCTGCATTTTTCCTTCCTTGATGTTAAAGGCTGACATTAATTTATTCTAGTTGGGTGGTGTCATCTTCAGGTACTAGGCATATGTGTCTGCCTTCAACTTTTCGTTCTTGATTTTAATTTCCTTAAATCTTTCTTTGATGTTTGTTTCCTTGCCAGCTGGCCTGACAAAGGAAGACACTTCCAAAATTTTTTGCCTCTATATGATCTGTGTGTTGGAAGTAGATGGATGTTGAGTTTCTATTGATGCAGCTGTCTCTGTTGTATGTTTATTGCTCTGCCCCATTGCCTCAGTGTCAATGATGTCTTCTGATGATTCAATTTGGGCCTTTTTTTCAGCTTAAACTGCTCATCAATGGTGTCCATAGCAGAACTTGATGCTTCCTCCATGTTTCTTTTAGGATTCCTCTCCTCATTGAGAGGGGTCTAAATGATAGGAGCAATGTTTATTAGCTCTCCCAACTCTAGAACCTGCAGGAAAGAGCTATAGTCAAATTGTTTCTCTAAATAAATTATGGTGTTTTCCACATCTACCACTTTGCTGTCAGTGTTAATAAATGTATTCTCTACCCATTCTGACTGGTTAATGCACTGTTCAATATCAGGTCTTGGCTAGTGGATGTAAGGTCCCAGCTTGACCTTTTGTCTGAGATTGTTTATAACCTCATGAGGGTCATAATGTCATATGAAACTATTCTTGAATTTGAATTCCTGAAGCATCTTATCAGCTTCAGGCCCAGCCTCTCTGGTGTTCCTGATGAAAGGGCGTATTTGGTTTTTCATCTTAAACTGTGTCTTCTTCCTAGCAGCTAGGAAGTTGACCTCATCTGTAGCTATCATTTTCCTGAAGTATTCAAGGGAACATATCCTATTGGTGAGGTATTTTGGAAATTTGTAGGGGACTAGCTCACAGCCATAGATCTTGATTTCAACGTGATTTCGGTAGAGGTACCTGTCTCCCACTTTGCTATTCTTGGCTAATTGCAGTACTCTTTTAATTTCTGGGTTGATTATAGGCTGAACATTAGAGGTCAACATGTTCATGACTGGATGACATACGAAAAATTCTATGAAGTCTTTGTATGAGGTGGAAAACTTGTGGACCATGGGTGTTAGAAGATGACTAATCTTTCCTTTCCCTTGGTGTCCAATTTCTGGATCTTCAAAGGGAATTTATTTGTTAGTAGTAGAGGAACATATGAAACAATATTGAAGATTATTTGAAAACTCTTCCAGTGGGCAGTCTAGTGATTTGTTCATGCATTTTGTCTACAATGAACTGGGCATACTCATACAAAATGGCAAGAGGCTTGCCTAGAGTGAAAATGGACAAGAAGTCCATGATGACCTCATCCACAAACTCGTCTGATGTCAATCTTAGGATGCATGAAATCATGGTAATTATTCTCCTGCTAAAATCTGAAAAATTAGTGGCTACATAGAGTGGAATTTCTTTAGGATTATGGCACTCCCCAATGATAAAATTCTGAAATATTTGTTTGATCTTATATGGGCCTAGTGTGATGCATAGGTCCAACAGGTCTCCAATGGACAATGGAGTCAAATTATGACTAGGATGGATTTCCAGCATCCGGTTGATGGATTGAACAACAATAGTAAAAAGTATCTCATGGTTTGGTGCCTCAATAGCTTTATTGCTTGGAACATAATAGGCTTAGTAGAAATGTATTATCTCTGGTAATGGGTGGACTTCTGGGAATCTATACTTTGAGAGATTAGATTCCCAAAGGTTTATATCATTAGCATGGTTTAGGAACCTATCTTTGGCCCAACAATGGATTTTGAGAAGGTGGCATAGGGTGGTTGTATCTTTGATTTGCAAGTCTTTGTTTGCCAAAGCTAGGTGGTCAATGTCTAAATGAGGGGTTGTCACTGTCTGATATCTAGAGTGGTATGGGCAGCCATTTCTATAATAAATTGTGGAAATTTGGGCTATATGGCTATTGGAAGTGAAGTTCTGACGATTCTATAACAAGATTAGGGTATCAATAGTTTGCAGGTAGGGGTTTCGGTATTTTAAGAGGGGGAATAGTCTCAATATAAAGGGAATTCAATTAAATTCATTCAATTATTTCATGAATTTAGTGTGCGTTTTTAAATGAGAGGGGTGTTTTGGCTTTCTTCTTAAATACCTAGAATTTATGGTCGGGGCTACAAACTATTTTTAAATGGAGGTTTGCAGAGGCTTCTGCGGATTTCAGGTGTGTTGTGGTGGATTTTCGGAAGGTTCTGGTGGTTGGTTGCTGGTCATGCAAGCTTTGACGACATTGGTGTGCTTTGGAGGCTTCAACGGTGCAAACAGGTGAAAAAAGGCCAAAAATGGGGTATGCGGGGTTTCAACGGAGAGCAATTAGAATTAGCGAGGAAATTATATGAATAGTGATGGTTCTGCTTTTTGGCAGGGAGGTAGTATTGGAAGGCATCACACTGCTTATGAGGGTTGGGCAGTGCTTTTCTAATGGAACATGATGTATGTGAGAGGGTGAGACATAGAAAAATGGGCCCGAGCAAAACTATCCATATCGCATGCTTTCTGGCCAGAAAAGGTCGGGCATTGAGCGAGCACGATATGGGCAAGGGCCGTTGGATCTGGGGTTGGATGATCCAACAGTCATCACATGGAGGAGATGCATGATAGGAGATGGGGGCAGGATTTAGCGGGTCCCATGGGATTAATTATGGTTAAGTGTAATTAATCCATGATTAACTGCGAGTTTATGGAATATAACAGGTGAAAATGAATTTTCGGGGTTAATAAAGTAATACGGGGGGGAAATAAAGTTAGGATAAGAGGTTTAGTGGGTTTTCAGGGTTTTTAGGGAATTTAACCAAGGGAATTTGATTTTTTCAAGGGGAAAGGGATTTGTTGGAAGGGGGATGAATGTAGAAGGTAAATTGGCTAGGGAATGTGTGAGACCAAGTGGTAGGAGTCAAAATGAATGGAAATGGTGTCTTCACAAGCCATGAAGGGGTAAAAAGGAAATTAGTAAGTATATGTGGGGAGTGAAGTGCAATGAAGGGGAAGTTAGGAAAATCAGCTTATGAATATGCTTTTCACTTTGTTAACTGCTCCTACACACTGAAAAACATATTTAAGCATGATAGTAGTGCTTGTGCTTCACTGACTTGTATTTCTGCAACCTTTCTTCTACCTACCTAACATTTTTTTCCTCACTTTGGTGGGTGCACTTAAGGTAGAAAACCCATTTATTTCCTTTTTCTTTTATGTAATAAACTATCTACTTATAACCTTATATCTTTAAAGGGCTCAGATTAAACTTGATGAGCTCCTTTTATTTCTCTACCTATCTACTAATCTGCCAAGATTAAACTGTTTGGTCGGGATTTTATTATATAAATATAAACATGAAATTCAAAGCATGAAGTAGTCAAGATTAAGCAGTTTGACTATCATGGGTTGTGGCACGTATGACAAGCTACACACAACCATTATTTAAGACAGTAAAGGAAATAGTAGTGGCACTTGGACTTTCACACTTTCATGTTCTATTTTTTGTTTGGGGTTCATATTTTCTCATTTATTTTTATCTTTTCTTATTTTTCTTGTCCTTTGAGATTTCTTTTAGGACATACCCTCTTTACATTTTTTAATTTTAATATGGAAAACATTTGCAGGAAGCAAAGGTATGTACAATATTACAAGATCTAACCTTAGCCAATTCAAAATTATGAATCCTATCACTATAGGACTCTAACACATGGTTCAATGCTTAAAGGTTTTACATTTGAGATCATGAATAGAAGAAATTAAAGTAAATTTGCATTTAGTTGGTAAATTTTCAATGATGATTCTTATAATGTTAGTATATGATTCTCAGGTTTTGTTCAAATCTATTTTGTCAAGTTATTTAATGAATAATAAAATTACAAATTACAAAACATGGTACATTTTGCATTCATGAATCTTATCATGGTGTAGATGTCTAAAACGTTTAATCATAAGTTAAAATAGAATTATAAATATCATATACATTTTTCATTCATGAATAGATCATGATATTGTATAGAATCTAGCTACTATGAATGTGGGTTGATACTTAAATTTTAATATAATGTTGTTCAAGGCAAACGTACTATAAAATTGCATTATAAAACATGGTACATTTTACATAATCCATGGTTTGATGGTTATAGTTTTTACATTTAAGTTCATGAATATGAAGCAATGAAAGTAAAATTTCATTTAGTTTGTACATTTTGCATGATCATTCTTATAATGTTATTAGATGATTCTTAGGTTTTGTTCAAAATTGTTTTATCAGGTTGTTTAGTGAATATTAAAATTGCCAATTACATAATATGGTACATTTTTCATTCATGAATATTATCATGTTGTAGATGTCTAAAAAAATCATATAACTATAGATAATTTTTCATTCCCGAATAATCATCATTTTGTATAGAAGGGATACTATGGATGTTGGTTGATACTTAAGTTTTAATATAAATTTTCTACCCAACTTTTGATATCCTTCGTAATAGTTACAACCTCCCCATACCATCCTCTCAAGTGATATATGTTTCAAATTAAATGATAAACTTTAGAATGCATACCATTTTGGATTTCATTATTACCCACCAAAGTTCTCATGGATCAAACTTTTCTTAGTTGTTCTAGTTAACTTCCAACTCTTTATTTGATGTAAGGTTTCAAGTTATAGTTTGTGAGCTTTATAAACAATAAACATGAATTAAAACATGTTACATTTTGTATGATTCATGGTTTTATGCTTAAAGGTTTTACATATAAATTCATGAATATGAAGTAATATTTATAAATTTGCATTTAGTTGGTATGTTTTTCATGATGATTATGATAATGTTACCAGAATATAATAAGGATTTTGGTTGATTCTTAGGTTTTGTGAAGTTTTTCAATGCAAACATGCTATAAAATTTGATTATAAAACATACATTCTAAATTACCTTGTTTGTTTTAAACTCTACTTTTAGATACTAAATTGTTGTTTTCATGAAATTTGAGAAAGATTAGAGATTGAGAGTTAAAATTGCAATGTTGAATCAACTAAAGTTGCATTAGTCTCAAAATTTTCATTAAAGTATTTATAAAAATTTTAAATATTAAATACTATGTGTGAATCATGCATTATTAGTTTTAATATGTTTTCCATGCACTACATGTATATGACAAACACGATAAAATAATTTCTTTTAGTAATTCATTTTTTATGGTAATGTGATTTTAATAGAGTAAATAGTGTTACTAAAATAGTAATAAAATATTTAAAAATATAAAATGATGACATAAAAAAAGAAAATTGCGGTGCAAACATGGTAGGTGTACAATCAACAACAAACAAGAAAATTGTGATATACTACATCCTTACAATATAGTAGTATTTAGGATATTTGAATTTGTTTCTAACATAACAAAAAAGCCACCATATTAGTGAAAACAATTTTGTAATACTTAGTACCAGCTATAATGGACAACTTAAGAGTGCACAAAAAGAAAGACTAACAATCTACTTGAACTCTTTCTCAAAGATGAATACAGGGAGAAGATATTGTTGGGAAATTCAATTAAAAAAATTATAATGGAATTCTATCCTCAATGTTTCGTTCATGGTCAACTTTCGATAGTCTTCATTTTTTAAATTTTGATTTTTTTTCTTGATTTAACTTCTATCAACTTTATTTGCATTTCACATACTAGGTGACTACTGACAACTTATGGCATCATGTTGATAGTCTTGAAAGTAAACATGACTCTCAATTTGGTGATTCTCTTGTAAAAAATATCCATTTAGTATAATAGACCCTCTTTCATATATAAAACCATTACCATCATAGTCCTGCAATAACTTCACCCTTCGTTTAGTGCACTACATCAAATAATACGTGAAATATTCTATGTTGTTAATGGGTGAAACTACAACAAATCATCTCTTGTACAATAAAAGAAGTGTAAATTCATATCATAATTAACAAGAAATTATCTATCAATAGGTACTTTATTTGATTATCTATTTAGATCTATATTTTAACTATTATCTAGATACTTATACACAATGATTTTAAAAACATAAAACATATATATATAATTTGAAAGAAATTGAAACATTACCTTCTATAACAAGATCATAAACTCGGTCACCTTGATATCCTCTAATGCCATCTCTCCATAGCTTGCAAGCGAAATTTTCCCCTTTGTATTAAGTTTTGTATGTTGCCAAGATTTTACATACATATTGTTTTCACAAACATCATTGAATTTTGTGTCCTCCATGCAAGCAGGACAGAAAAAGGAATTTTTTTTTCTTCTATCAAATGAAAACACATTTTGGTACTCTTTTGTTTTAATTGAATACAATTTTTGAGTCTCTTTTAATGTTTCATCTTCATATGTAATCAATCTATCTACATATTGGACCCCATTATGCCAAAAAAACATATAGTAAATTGAAACAAGAATTTAAATATTTTATTTAATTACCATTTATATAGTTAAAGAGATAATCCACGATCAGCATGTATTTAAATTATGTAATTTATAAATGTTTAAATTAGAAATTAATAAAAATGATCATATTAAAATATATACAAGTTAATGTGTATATATATATGATATATATTATATATATCATATAATATATATATACCTCTGTACCTGGGTTATTCTAATGACTTAGTGCAAAAATGCACCGTTGAGCAATTCGTTCAGCTAAGACAAGAAAGTTTGAAGAGTGGTCTGTTTGATATCTTCGACATCCTCATTTTATACATGCCACATGTGCGATCATATTATCATTTTCCATGACCCATCTCAAAGAAATTCCAACATTGTTTAACGTTGGTTTTCATATGAAGACGACACAACCAAAAGAATGATCGTGAAGATTTGAATTTAACTGCGCATCCATCTAACCATATTCAATGTTCATTGAATTTTATTCGACGACCTTTCAATGAGTCATAAATATTATCAACGTAATTTTGTAAAAAATGTGTGTCATGTGTACATTCATCACTGATATAAAAATGGTATTCGTTAATAACATATTGATTCTCACTGGTTCTTTCTATATAATCAACAATTTTTTCATAATTTCTATATAGAACATGGAAAAGAATAGATACTTGGTAAAAATGATAATATTCACTCTAGATTTCATTTTTTGCAACAAATGTGTAATTTTCTGCAAAATTAACTATTGACAAAATGGTCCCTGGTGAAAGAATTTCACGAGATTTTTTGACTTGCAAGTCCTACCATCGAGCTCTATGAGAATTCTTGGTGTATTTAGAAGTTTTTGTCTCTAACTTCTTTAAAAACTACATCACAAATATTTCTTCTTCTTGTAAATCAATCTTTCTAGCAGTTCTACTACTACTTGAACCAATTGATGTATTCATGTATTCATATCTCTTCCGTTTCACTTTTACATTGGATAGTGATTGATCATTCATATCAATATAATATTTTTCTTGAAACAAAGTCAAATTTCTACAATGATCACATTTTTTACCACCAACACATTTCTTCTGGTAAAATAATTCTTGATTTTCTCTTCCACATAGAATTTCAGATATGAAATCCTAGATAGTGGAAGGAGGAGGTGAATTTTTCCAAAATGTTTTACCAAAATTAAAGAAGGTGTCACAATATAATTGAAATACCACATGATAATGACAACAAAAAGTGTCGCGTACAATGGTAGGTTTAACATACCATGGTTTTTGTTGCACAAAAGTATTGATTGAGACATTAATTCCACAATTCTCTTCTATTAACTTATTGAACAACTCTATTTGAGTGGTGTCTGAGAATTTTTCTGCGTGTTCTTCATACTAATTTCATGCTATTCTTTGTCACATCACATCCCTTAATTTTGGTGAAACACGTGAAATTTTCATCCAATATTCATATATTACTTTTTTAACATCTTATCCAAGTCTATCCTTGCACGGTTTCCTACAAATAACTGTTCAACAAGAAAGCTCATCATTTGCATATATTTACAATCGAAATTTCCTATTCTTGTGCAATGTTTCCGTAAGGTCCCTAAAGCTTTTTCCATAGATTTTACCAAACAATTTTCTTTACTACTTGATGAGACCACTACGATTTTTATTTCTCTACATGCACTTTGATCACTTTTCTTTCTAGATCTTCCAATTCATTTTAGATCACTATTTATATTTTGAATCACATTTTCAGTCACGTTTTTATCTTTCATTGATTTTCAAATTCCAAATAGTGTTGTAGCTTCTTTTAATTTCTTTAATGTTAAGATATCTCTCAAAATTGGAGCTTGAACTATCACATTTTCATCTTTGAAGAACTTATCAATAATGAGCTTAACATGATATTGTATAACATGGTCAACTTTTATATCTCCATATGTGCCAATGTTGACATTTTCTAACATCTCATCATCGATATTTATTTCATTTGTATATATGATAATTTAATGTAAATGAGTATAAATATACATTATATAATTAAATTAAAAAATAGAGTTCATGAAATTGAAACTAATAAATATGTATAATTTCAATAATACATGACATATACATACATAACTAAGGGTCATTAAACTTCTTCACTTGGATCTCTTTCAATATCTTCAACAAGATCATCAATGATTGGTTGATTTTCTTTTTCACTTTGTCTTTCAACATTTACAATCTCCTCATCAATGTTATGAGAAAAATCTCTCTCTATTTACATTGCAAATTATTTTTCAAATTAGTTTATCAAATAAAAATTAAATTTCACAATACACTATTAAATTTTAAATGCCATTTATAATATCTACATTTACATACCTGGTTAAACTTCTTGTTGAGATTGATTTTACCTTTCAATATTTAAGCATTCTTCCTTCTTTCATTTGTAATAGTTTCGTGAGTATTATCTACAAGCCTCAATGTCTCTAATTCAATCATATTTTCTCTTGTAATTTCTTTGATTTCTCGTGATAATTCAATCTATGTTATTTTTAAGATCAATCCCAAAAAAGGAACTTTCAACATCCAGCAAAAAAAACTCACTTTGAAAATCCAGCAAAAGAAATTCACTTTCTAAATTTGGCCTAAAAAACTCACTTTCAAAATTCATCCCAAACGACTTGCTTTCAAAATTCATCCCAAAAAACTCACTTTCAAAATTCTACCCAAAAGATTTACTTTCAAAATTCATCCCAAAAACCACACTTAAAAATTTAGACCAAATTTTTTTTTTGCTCAAAAATTTGATTCAAAGAAGTTTTGTATTCAAAATTTTCACATGAGGAATATGAGTGCGAACATTACATTTTGGCTAAGTTTATTTATAGTGTTCGGTCAAAAAATTTCTATCGGAGGGTCACATCCTTTCGATTTCATGGTTTATTGAAAATATGGATAGGTTTTTTGGCTGAAAGTTTTAAAATGTTCAACCGAAAAATGTTTTATGTTTATCTTGATGTTCATCCATGGCAAAGACTAATTTAGCTAAAAATTGTTTTTTTTTTTTTTTTTTGCCAAATTTTTCTTTTGGGTCAAAACTTGCAACTCTGCAACAACTTGACTCTATTCACCTTTCTCCATGTTCAAAATGATTGAAATACATCAAATATGGGGAATTTACTTTATGAGCCAATACCATTTGTAGAATTGAATTTACTGTCAGTAGGTATAAATTTTATGGAATTTCATAGGCATTTTCTAATTTTAACTAATTTTCTAGTAAAACATGTGCAAAAAATTTCTGAAGGTCATTATGATTCAGTTAAATCAAAATTATGTATCTTCCAAAATACATTGTTAAAATATATGGAAAACTGATGGTGCATTACGTTCGTTTGTCTTCTATAATGGGTAGTTTTTTAGATTTTTAGTTTTTAACCAATATGTTGAGAAACATGGTGCTATGCTAAACATCTTCAAAAATTTTGGTTTTTTCATATTGGTTCAATTAAAAAATTCTAGTAATTATGATGGGCAGTTTCGTAAATATAGGCATATCGAAGTAGAGTTTGTCAACACATATTTTTTCAAAAACATGAGGTTAACAAAGATACACTAGTGCAAAAAAACATGACCTTTTATGAATCCCTTTATTTGGTCTTTCTATGCATTCAGGTATTTGTCAAATTATTCCTAGTGTTCACATTATTGTTGATCATGTTTACACGGTGAATTTAATGTTTATTTTAAGCTAGTCCATCATTGAGTTCATGAGCGATAAAGATATATAAACCTTGGGGGAGTTCAATTAAAAGGTTGGATAATGTGTGCTTTTGTAGTAAGTTTCACATGTTGAAGAATATGATGACCAATGTGAATAGACAAAGCGATGAAGTGATACCAATATAGTGCACATTGTTCCTCTGATAATATGAGATCAAGTGTATCTGCATAGAGTGTAACAAAGTTTAGATCGATGAAAATATGCTAATTTTTTGGTGCATATAAACAAGATAAGTTTGAGTCTTGTGTGCACAAAGTGGCAAGATACATAGCAGAAATCTCTTTAGATATATGTGGTCAGAGATAGAGCATAGCCAATGTGTGTTTTTGGATAGTTCGATGGAGAGTATTTTTGCATAGCTACAAATTAGAGTTTGATTACTGACAAAGATAGATCATGGTATAGAGAGATGGAAAATTTATTTTTTTGGCTTGCAAAATTATTCTTATACCTATAGCAAAGTGCTGGATCATTGAAAGAGAATCCCATGCACATAAATTAGAGGATTACTATGATAGAGGATGTGATTTTCTTGAGGCAGATTAGTAGCATAACAAATTTTATATGCTACATTATTTATGACTAATTTTGTTGTTGCAGGGGTTAATATTGGGGCTACATGTTGTGTAGGCTTCATACTATTGTTGGTGCTATGTCATGATATGATTTATGAGTTTGTTGTCATTAGGAGGTTGATTTTGTTATTTCCATTTGTATTCAGATATGATATTAAGAGGGGTTGGTCAGAATGTATATGACCGAGTGTGAGCCATTATAATGATATATATAGCCATGCATTGATATATTAGGGTCAGAGTATGTCATGATGATGATGAGCCTTGTTGAGATGTATGTTGATATGTGGTGAGTTGATTGTGAGAGAATAGTTTAAGTTATAGTTTGTATGTAGAGATTGTGTGAGTAATTTGTTTGAGATTGTATTAAGTTTTTGAGTGAAAGAGTCAGTGTGGGTCTAGTGTGAAAATGGGATGAAATGAGGTTGTTGGTTTTTTTTGTTTGACATGTGGATACAATGTGCAAAATTTGAAACAAGGTCCATGAGAGCTTGAATATTGGGGCCTTTAGTGGGTGAGTGGTGGCTTTCTAATTCAGGGTGTAATGACATCCTTTAGGTTGAGGTATGAGAACTTGGGAGTGTTGAATTCCATTTAGTGGTGGATAGATATACTTGGGTGAAGGGGCATTTGTTCAGGGGTATCCTGCATAGTCATCGAAATAGTGAGTGCCAATAGGCAGTGCCTGCAAAGTTTAGGAAGTGGTGGCTTCCATTAGGAAGTGCCTTGAAGTGAGTGTTTTCTCACATGATTAGTAATTTGTTTCTTGCATAGTATTAGTCAAAATTTCATATAAATATGTAAAAGAAAGACTTCAATAATAATAAGAAGAAGTAAATTAGAAGTGGATGGTGTTTTTTTCTCCTAGAGGGGTTTCTAGCTCACATACGATGTCTTATGTGATGATGGAGTATGTGCTAGTGCTTTGATACATTATTGTTGTTCATGGTTGCTCATATGCTCTCATATAATGTGTACTTAGATTTTCTATTTTATTGTGTTTTTGTCATTGTGTAATCGGTTAATGTGAAAGGAAAGGTAAAAAGTGAATAAATTGATCCATCAAGAAAATTAATGATTCACCCCCGTCCCCCTCTTTGTATTGTCAAGATTCCAAAAATTGGTATAAAAGTGGATATTTGAGGAATGACTTGATTATTGTAAAGAAAATCTAGGAAATATTGAAAGATTTTGTTCAGATGGATCGCCAAGGAGTCCCTTTACTCACTGCCACTAACTTCAAGTTATGGGTTGAAAATTTTAAATCTAAGTTATTATGTGCTTATGAATCTAATATGTGGAATTTATTTTGTAAATATTATGAAAAATATCTTCCATCAGCTAAGGTGATGTAGCATAATGCACAAGTGAGACATATGATGTATCAAAATCTCTAAAATGTAGATCTAGAGAAGATAGTAGAACTGATATATGCTAAAGGGATTTGGGATAGATTACATGTGTTGTGTGGTGGAAACAACTATAGTAGAAATTGAGAGATCGAGAAGCAAAGTAAGATGAAGAAAAATAAGAAGGGTCCTCAGAAGAATGAACCATGGCTAGAAAAGTGTCATCCCCCTAGTGTGAATGGTTCAATTGATCATGAGAAGAACTGAGAAAATAGAGAACTAGATGTGCTCCATCAAGTCAGATATGAAGGTATAAGCAAACTTGAATTATTTTTGAGTTATGTTTTAGATATATATGATGATATCCATGTTGAGTTGTATATTTAATTTCAAGACAATGTTAAGCTTATTAACGCTGAATATGAATCATCCATGTTTTTAATTAAGAAAATAACTATTGAACTGAGTAGTTTGATAGATGTTTTTAGATTCGAGGAGAATTTTTTATAGATCTCTAGTGACAAGGAGCTTGCTCTAAAGGATCAATCACTATTTTGAAGACACAATTGGAGGACGCCAAAATATTTGAGGATTTGATGGACACTCAGTTGAAGGAAAAAGAGGGTTGAGTTGAAAAGATTGAGGCTAAAGTTTTCTCCATGGGAAAGTAGCTTGAAGAGAAGGAAAATTAGATCAACCAAGTTAAGAGCACTAGGGCATTAGATAACTTAATGAGAAGCCAAATATCTCCCATGAATAGATCTAGTCTTGGTTTTCACAAGGGAGAGTCTAGCACATAGATACATTCAAAGAAAAATTGTAGATTCTAAAAGGCCTGTTGATCCAAGTGGATATTGGTGGCCACTTGCCTATTCCATCTAGACCCCCTAGTTAGTTTCATCTGTTTCATTCTTTATTTCAACAATTTACTATTTTTAGCAATTTTTTGGGTCCTGAAGTTTCGGAGCAGTTTTGACCCCACAAACGACGTTTTTTTGGGATCCATGGAAGGTGCATAACCTTAGGCAAGGGACTACAAAAAAACATGTAGTACTCAAATAAACCTTTCGAACAAGGTATCATACATGCCAAACAGAGATAATATGACCAAGTTATGACCTAGGGAAGTTGGTTTCCCAACTAATCCCAACGGGGCCCAAAAACGCTTGGTGTTACATCTCCTAGGGTTAGTTTTTTTGTTGTTTAGAGTTTTCTCATGTTTTCCAATAATAAATATGCCCTGAATTCTCATTGTAACATAGTTCATAGGCATGTAGCAGCCACATCTCTTCTTAGAGATAAGGTACCATCGCCCAAGCTATCTTATTTCCATTATGTTTGTAAGCATAGTTCAATATTTTTCTATTAATGAAGTGAAATGTTTTTCTACCGCATATCTATATTTATGATTATATATGTAATTTCTTTTGTTCTTGTTTAATTTTAGACTAGTGGTATTAGGGGGATATTCTCTTTCTCTATTTTTCTTTTCATGTCCCCAATGAGGTCAGGGTATAAGGAGTTAGGGCTTGATCTAGTTGAACCATTGCAAGATTACCCTGACAATACCTGACAACCTCCCATGGCAGAAGAAAAGAAAGATGAGGGGGTGAGAGATCCTTTCAAAATGTTTCTCGAGGAAGCCCTCAAGTGACAAAGGGATGCGATGATGGACATATTTTCCTTAATCCTTCAATGACTACCCACATGCGATGCATCTTCATGCAAAAGCCACTCTAAAGGTACCACTCCTTTTAAGGTACAAGTTAACTTTGATATTCCCATATTCGAAGGTATAATAGGTGCATATGCCATAAATAAATGGTTAAATCTATTGGAAGGATATTTTTCAGTTCATGACTTTTCCAATCGAGAAAAGGTTACTTTTGCACTTCTTAAAGCCACCCCAGACATCAAGGATTGGTGGGAAACCTATTCTGAACGAAAGGACGAGAGTGAACCATTGTTGTTTTCAACCGCACCCACTTGAAATTATTTTTCAGATGCCATCAAGTAGCAATATTACCCTTTTGGGAGCTATGAAGAAAAATACATAAAGTGGACCATGCTATGGAAGGGAAGGGACCAAGATGTGCTAGAGGTCACAAATACTTTCCATACCCTTCGTACGAAGTTGCGTATCAAGGATATTGAGTGACATTTGGTGCTTAAGCACCACGGTTGTCTACAGAAGTACATCCAGGATGAGATGGAGTTCTTAGACATTTCCTTGCTCGGTACGATGTATCAGTACATTGTCAAGATTGAGCATAAGTTTAAACATAAGAAGTAGGACTTTGGATCTATGAATCCAAAGCAAGGAAAATGCACCCCCAAACCATAGAAGAAAGGACCAAGCCAAGGGGGCACTACCTAGGACAGCCTGTAGAAGATGCAAGCAAATAACAACACCCGACTATGAAGAAGAACATGGGAAAATGGTGTGAGTTCCATAAGGTATCCACTCACAATACACGTGAGTGTTGGGCCAAGAAGTCACTGGTGGCTGAGCTGAAGGCTTTTGAATCAGACACAGGTTCCAACTTTGAATGATAACCCAATAAGGTAATTGACAAAGGGAAGTATATCATTGATGTAGAGCCCAATTCCATCATGGCCACCACCAAGATCCAGAAGATTGAGCCTAAAGATCTAGAGGAGGGGGAATGCCTCTTCCACTCACAGATGTGGGTGAAGGGTTCTCTGCTGCAGTTCATTATCGACATTAGGATCCAAAAAAACCTCATTTCAGTATAGGTAGTGAAGTGACTAGGTCTAAATACTATAGCCTATCTACAGCCATACAACATCGTATGGCTTCACCAAGGAAGAAATCTTCGTGTCAGCCATCAATGTTGCCTTCCCCACAACATCAAGCCCTTCACATATGAGGTATTATGTGATTTTTCTCCTCTTGAATTTTGTGATGTATTGTTAGTAAAACCAAAGTTGTGGAAGAAACATGTTGTATATGAGTCTATACCTTACTCTATGATTATTAAGTTGGCTAACAAGTTGTACAGGATACCAGAGGTAGCGCCACCTACCGCCATCTCTTTGATCACTACAAAGAAATGAAATAAGATCATTTCCCACACTAGGAAATTTGTTTTCCTTATGATTCACCCCCAAGGTAAGAAGAAGGTTGTGGTCATGATTTCCAGGCTGGGCTCCTCTACACAGTAGTAGTAGATGGACAAGGTCATGGAGGAGTATAGGGATGTTTTCACCTCACCCATAGGAGTACCACTACACTATCAGGTCAAGCACTCCATCGATCTAACCCAAGGTGTGTTGTTGCCCAATGGACCAATCTATCAATGCTATGTTCTAGAGAATGATGAGAGCAAGAGGCATATTTAGCAACGATTGTAGAAAGGACACGTTAGGCCAAGCTCATCACCTTGTGGGAGCCCAATTATATTGTTACAAAAGAAGGATGTGACCTGGAGGATCTGTATTGACTATCGGGCGTTGAAAAAGATCATTGTTCAGAATAGGTACCTAATCCCATGGATTGATGACCTTCTAGACTAGCTCAAGGGAGCTAAATATTTCATTAATATTGATTTGAAGTCATGTTATCACTGGGTGCCTATCAAACCCTCTGATGTGTGGACTAGTGCCTTCAAATCCAAGAAGGGCATTTTCAAATGGTTAGTCATGTTGTTTGGATTGTTGAACACCCTTGCAACTTTCATGAGACTGATGGATGACATCTTGTGACATCTCACCAATGCATTCATGTTGGTGTACCTATATGACATCTTTTTCTTTAGCCAGAGTTGGGAAGAGCACCTCCACCATATTCAACAGGTTCTTCAAAACCTGCACTAGCACAAGTTATGTGCTAACTTGGAGAAATGCACCATTGGTCTGACCCAGGCTCAATATCTAGGGTACATCATTGATGAGAAGGGTGTACATGTGGATGCATCCAAGATACAATTCAATCAAGATTGGCCAACCCCAACCACTCTAATAGAGCTTCGCAACATTTTGGGTCTTGCCAATTTCTATTGTACGTGCATTTTGGGGTTCTCTCATATCACTTGGCCTTTAAGTCAAGTCACCAAGGGCGAAGTGAAAGCAAAGTTCTGTTCATCCGAAAACTAATAAAAAGTTCTCTCCGAGTTGAAGAATCACCTCTATCCTACACCAGTACTCACATTACTAGACCTACAACAACCATTTGAGATTGAAACATATGCCTCTGAATATGCTATCGGTGCGGTTCTTACTCAGCATGGGCATCCAATGGCTTACCACAATGAGAAACTTTCATCCATAGTCTGAAAGTACCCCACTTACGAAAAATAAATGTACTCTACAATGCAGGCCTACTATCAATGGAAGCATTACATTCTGGGGAAGGAAACGGTCATCCACATAGACCATCGACCTATATAGTTCATACAGACACAAGGGAAGTTGCAGAATGATCACCATCATAAATAGTCCACCTATTTGCAACAGTTCCATTTGAAAATTAAGTATAAGAAGGGAAACACCAATAATATTGTTGATTGCGTCAATCAACCACTGGTTATGGCGTTGACAATGTGCTTGACTCGTGTGGGTATGAGACATTAGGGGTTGCTGCATCTTTACAAGAGTGATCTAGAATTCGACAGCATATAGCAGACACTCCTAAATGGCGAGAAAGTTCAAAATTTTCACCTTTAGGATGAAATTTGATGCCACCTAGGACACATATATGTTCCTTCAAGTGAGCATGCCAAGATGATTTGGGAGGCACACTACAGTTAGGTCACTGGACATTTCACAGTAGAGAAAAAACAGCGGTATTGTAGAAGTATTTTTAATGGTTGAAACTTCGTCAAGATGTTGGGAATTACATTAGATCCTTCACTGCCAGCACCATTGTCAAACCAACCATTAAGAAGAAAATCATGTATACTCCTCGACCTACTCCTAGCTGGGCTTGGGAATCTGTCTCCATGAATTACATGTTGGGCCTACCTTCTACTATGAATGACAAATATTGTATTTTTTTGGTCATCGGGAAATTCTCTAATATGGCCATCATGGTGGCCTACAAGAGGATTATCAAAAAAGAGCCCACTTCTAAGCTCTTCTTTGAGTGAGTATGGGTACACTTTGGGATCCCAAAGTCCATTGTCTCAAATCAAGACAACAGATTCCTGAGTGCATTTTGGTCAAGTCTCTAGTTGATGATGGATACAAAACTTCTAAGTCCACGAATTTCCATCCCCAAACTAATGTCCAAACAAAGGTTGTCAACAGGATGATCGTATACATTCTGCGCATGTACAACTTGAAGCATCCACACACATGGAATGAAAGTCTCCCTATGTTAACACAACTACAATAGAGCTCTCCACAACTCAACAAGCTATAGCCCCTTTCAGGTAAAGTTGGGATTTGAAATGTTATGCCCCATTGATGTGGCCATACCATTTGTAGCCACTCAAGTAGATTCAACTCACGTTCAATCCAAATTTGAAAGGGCTAATAACTTTATTGAGCGTATTCAATACATCCACCAACAAGTCCATGATATATTGGATAGAGCCAATACTAACTACAAGCAGGACCATGATTAGCATCGAGTGCCACACAAGTTCTAGGTGGGCAACAAAGTTTGGCTACATTTATAGAAGGAGTGCCTTGTTGGATCCCATCACAAGCTGTGCCTGCTCCAATATGGGCCATACACCATCGCCAAGGGAATCGATGATAATTCCTTCGAGCTCAGCATCCCATCATTCCTTAGTTTGCACCTAGTGTTCAATGTAGATCAACGTTGGCCATACTTTCCACCATTGTTGGACACATATGACATTGCAAAACAACTCGCACCAATAGAGCTCAACCCAAGCTACATGGAACAGGCCATGACCAATCATATTATGGACACACAGATCAAGAACACTCGCCAACAAAGGATACAACTATATTGAGTTCTCAAAGTAGGTCAACTCCTTCACCAGGTCAAGTGGTTCACTAAGGACCAGGTTCAACAAACATTTGCTCACCTCATGGAGGCTCTACATGCAATGGGACCATTGCTTCCTAAGGGGGGAGGAATGATCCAAGTGGACATTGGTTACCACTTGCCTATTCCACCTAGACCCCTGAGTCAATTTCATTTTCTTCCTTGTTCATTTCATCATTTACTATTTTTAACAGTTTTTTGGGTCCTGAACTTCCAGAGCAGTTTTGACTCCCTAAACAATGTTTTTTGGGATCTGCGGCATGCTGGTAGTAATAAGAAGGGGCTTGTGGTGAAACATGTAGCACTCAAAGATACATTTCCAATAGGGTGTTGTTTGTTCCAAATGAAGATAATATGACCAAGTTACGACCCCATGAAGTTGGCTGCCCAACTAACTCCAATGGGGCCCATAAACCCTTGGAGTTACATCTCCTAGGGTTAGGGTTTTGGTCTTTTAGGTTTCTCACATATTCCAATAATAAATAGGTCCTTAAGCCTCATTATAACTCATTTCAGAGGCATGTAGCAGCCACATCTCTTCTTAGAGATAAGCAACCATCACTCGAGCTATCTTATTTCCATTCTATTTGTAAGCATAGTTCAGTATTTCTCTATTAATGAAATGAAGTGTTTTTCTACTGCATCTCTATGTTTATGATTATATCTGTAAGTTGTTGTGTTCCTGTTTAAGTTCGAATCTCCTATCACAAAAAATGGCACCAATAAGAGAAAGAAAAGAGGTAACAAGTAGCATATATACCAACTTAGAAGATGATCTATAGGAGCACCCATGTCAAGAATATTTTTTTCTCTTGTAGTTGATGTTGCCATATTTTAAAGGAGCTAAAACCCCTTTTCTCCTTTGATGGATGATGTAGAATGTTATAACTACCACAATTATGAAAATGTTGTAGCTAGGTTTAGAAGGATATTGTTTATATCTAGTCAATAGAGATTGCAACAATATCAGTGTCAAGGTAGATCAGCTAGTAGGCATACTAGCTTGTTTAATGGTTTTTTTTCTTCCTATAACATGTTTTGCCACAAGGCAGTTGATTGCATATTGAGGATACAAATTAGAGGCACATTTCATGGAAGGCATAGATATATCATGGTCAACATTGGATTTCTCCCCCTTGCATCATATCTTAGTCATGTGAGGTGTTATACATGTTATAATCTTGATCACATCGTGAGAAATTTCTAGTCATTTAATTATTCAATGTAGATCTTTCAAAAAGAGTAGTAGATCCAGAGTAGGCCTATCATAAAATGAGGGAAGAATGTCAAGAAGAATTCTTGTACAGTGTGGGTGAAAAGCAAGGAGCATCATCCCATCAAGTAGAGATATTGGTTCCTACTACAATATACGATTACCAGATGCATATTCATAAAAGACTATTAAAGAGCTACAAGAGGTGCATACCTCAAGGGGAGCACATGGTAGTAGTATGACAACTTAATGAGTTGATGGAGATTAGTAGAAAAAACAACCTAATGTGATCGTCAACCTAAATTTATAAATAGGCCTGTAGGATAAACATGCCTATTGGAGGTATAATGAGCTAAGGGGGATATTTTCTTGACATCAGGGTTTCAAGGTTTTTATGCTTGTTTCATGTTTCTTTCATTCATTTGTTTTGTTGTATCTAGATATGTGTATATATGAGTGAAATTATTGTATAACAACTACAAGCTTGTACTTGACAACTTTTGACATTGTGGTTTTACAACTCTTGGTTGAGTAGGCCTTGTTTTGGAGAGGAGTTGTGTGTCTCTAGAATGGATATAAGTTTTAGTTAAACCATGTATGTACCCTAGTGTGTAAGATATAGCCTTGTACCATCATGTTTATTATTTGGTCCACTAGTTGAGTCATATTTTTTCTATTCATGCATCGAAGGATGTTCTATGTATCTAATTCCTTATCATTTTTCATGCATTGTAGTGGTTCTAGAAATCATCCATGCATAGGAGAAATCAATGTGTTTGGTCATGCATACTAGTGAACATATATGTTTTCCATGTAAGAAATTATGTGTGAAATACTAAGCCCTATATCATTATTAGATTTATCACTCGGTCACTTGGTTGAGTGATGTGTCTTGGGACTATATATTCATGAGAGTTACTACAACCATTAGTGGTCTTATGGATGTAATTATTGTAGCATTATACTTCATTAACGTAGCCATGTATTATTCTCATGAATCCTTCCACTATTTGATCATTAATTGTATGGAGTCATTTGTTACATGAGTTTTCTCCTGCACGTGATAAGGAGACATGTATAACAACATAAGTTTCGTGTGTGCAACAACGTAGAGAAGGTGATTTTATCCCCATTACATGTTCAAAGGGAGTATGTTCAACTTGAAGAAGAGCATGGTGTTGGAAGGGAGGCATGTTGGTTGCATGTTGGTAGCTATTGCATTGGTTCCTCATGTTTAGTTTTTAGGCATTGCAGCTGATATGATTTCATCATCAAATAATTTGGTATCAACCTTGCCTATTGGTATCAATATGGTGTATTGAGTGGTGCTTCAACAAACCCTGAAACGCCTTGGTGAAAATTCCATGTAATAATGGAAAATAAAGAAAATAGAGGCTTAATTGATAAAAAGGCTTTTGAGGATTAGTTTGTAACCTTTGGTTTGCTTAGTTTTGGAGCTCTCTCATTCTTCTCTCTCTCCCTCTCTCTCTTGGAAATTTACAGTTTTCTTGGAGCATTCTAGCATTTAAACAAGAAAAGAAAATAAGGCAAGAGGAAGGAAGGAGAAAGAAAGGAAGAGTAGGATAAAGTAGCTACAATACTATTCTTTGCAGTTATTGATTTATATGTGTGTTTTCCTTGCTAGATTTGACATGCATGGTATTCCATGTAGTTCTTTTGCTGTTATAGCATGGATTTTTCCAGGTGTGATAGTGTTTCATCATAGCCTTCCCATTTTCAGATAGCCATGGTGTGATCGGGTTCTCATGTTTTGGTTGATTTTGATTGCCAAATGTATTTGAAAATGAGTGAGGTAGTTCTCGAAAAGATAGAGCACATGGCCTAGCGGTCCCTGAACTGGATTGTGGATCATGCTAAAGCCACTTGCCTAGTAACCCCTGAGCCAGACTATGGGTCACGGTAAAGCCAGGGATTGTGTTACCTCAATGGGCCTAGGAATCCTTACCAGTGAATGTAAAGATATACAGTAAAGCCAGGAGGTGGATTGATCTCCCTTAGGCCTAGTAATCCCGGGTTGGGATATGCGGTAAATATTGAGGAGTGGGTCTAGGTTTAGGGCCCGGTGATCCAATCTAGATTGCATTAAAGCCTGAGAGACTAGGAGACAAGAAAATTCCTGATAGTGTAGGTTGAGGTATCTGGTGTAATCCATGCTTGTTTGGCCTAATGATTAGGTGGAGATCATGGTAAATATTGTTATTAAATATTTATTATGTTGGCCTAGTGATCCAGGATCGATTACGATAAATCCTGGTATCTATTGATGAGGGTGACGTGGTTTAGCCTTGGAATGCCCTGGTTGGTTATTTTGGTTAGAGTCACACATCCATTCTTGAAATATGGTACAAGGGTGAATGGATGAAGAGAGATTTGGCTCACCCATTCTATGGTCAAGTGGAACATGGTAGTCACATCTCGGGATTGGATTTTGCATCATAAGTATGTGGTTACTTCCCCTTGTATTTCAATGAATATTATATTGACTTATATGTGGATCATATCATTGTGATTTCCTCAATATTTCTTTCGCTATTATGTGCGTATGTATATGCTTTATGACAGTCCCTATGTATGGATCTCATCATGTTTTTCCTTCTAAATGAATGAAAAATGTATCTATGGCCTAAGAGATGAAAATGCAACAAATGACATAAGGGAACAATGTTTCATAGTGATTCTCAGATAAGTATGAGACCCCTATGCTTAAGTGTTTTGTTTACACCTGTATATTACATATTTGTGATATGTTTGAAAAAATGCTTATCATGGCTAGTAGGGGTCTGGTTAAGGGCTTGTTCAAGTATTTTCATTTGCATCATCGTCTCCTTGTTAAGTTTCTGTTTTGAAGGTGTCATCCAATTTTGGGTAGTGGCCTCGCATTTGGGCTTGAAAAAGTGGTTCAAATCATGGGGATGTTGGCACAGCACTGGGAAAAATAGTCCTTGGATGGTGGCACGCTTTTGTGTGAAAGCGTCCAGAGCCTCCTAGATGCTGTCAGGCCCATAGTATGGGAGCATCCATAGGTCAAGTGGTCTAAACCCCTAGTGGGATCCATGGGCTAGCTACTTGAGTGGTTGGGATGGCTCCTAGGAGTCCTCTAGCTCATGTGGAAGGTTTATATGTTGTGTTTTCATCAATGCCTCTTCCTTAAGGTCACATAGGAGGTTGAATATAATCATAGTAGCCTCTTTTCGCATGTTTACCCTGGTTGGTCGGTTACTTAGGTAGATGTGGGAGGAGGGTATTACAAAGTGGTATTAAATCATGGTTCACCCCTAAGAATGGATGGGCAGTGTGTTGGTCATGCATCTTCTTTGTTTTCATGTGTGTTAAGCATCCTTGTGGTATATGTACATGTTGCATATGCATGGTATCAGTCATGGTTTTGGTGATGTCTTCATGTGAAAAAGGATGTTGGTTTTATGAAGTATGGCATCATGAGTGTATGAGTTGATACATATTATTCATTCTTTCATACTATCAGTGTACATTGGCATGGTTGTGTTCTCACGCATGAGGTCATGGTATGTGTGTTGATATGATCATGCATTGATGACTGAACTCTAGCTAGACTAATGGCTACATGGTTATATGCTTATGTAATATATGTATATATGTTGTTATGATTATGTAACAAATGTATTATACTGATTTGATGATCTTGCAGATGAGATATCCTCCCTAAATTATGTTAAGGTACGTTGGTTTATTATGATTTGGTTTAGCTGACATAGTATGCCCTGCAGGAAAGAGATCAAATGACTAACAAGATGGTAGAATACAAAGACACTCCCTATGAATCAAATGAGAAACCTGGTATTGTGAACTCTTCTGATTTGAAAGACACATTGAGAAGCTTGAAGGAAGAAATAAGGAGTTTTAAGGTGGACAATGACAAAATCATCGATACATAAGAGAAACAAGTAGAGGTTAATACGATACTCCTTCAAAGTTTGTTAGAATTGCAGTGACAAGGGCCACTTCAGATCTGCCATGGACAAGAGGACATAAGTTATGAGGCGTATGGTAGTATGTCTCATGGTGCTCACATTTCAGATAGATATGACACTATTAGAGATGGAAGCTTGTTGGATACTCCAAATAAGAGAGGTGATGGATGCAGGTACTATTCTAGTTCTAGTTCAGACATGCATCGTGATCATCATCATCATCATCCTTGTAGGAGAAGTGAAAAGGGATAATTTCCACATGACTTTAGGAAAGCAAAGCCACCTACTCTTGATGGAGATGTGAATAAGATATAAGATGTAGAGGCTAGGATACTTGGGATGAAGAAGTTATTTAAGTTTCATGAGTACACATATAATATGAAGGCTAGAATACCTATGTTTAGCCTAAGAGGTAAAACCGACACTTGGAGGGAAGATGTGAAGTGGGTTAGAGACATTAGGATAGATGACTTGGCTTGGCATGAGTTTTAGAGGGTAATCTGGAAGAAGTACTTGTCAGAAAGGTATTACGACAGTAATGCCAAGGAATTCTATGAATTAAAGATGGGACCAACGATAGCTGAGGTGTACATGAATAAGTTCCTAGACCTATCGAGTTATGTATCTCATCTTAAATATGGTAAAGATAAAGTTTAGTGACTTTTCATTGGATTTCCATTAGCAGTTAGAGATTAAATTGAGTATAATGGGCCTCAGTTAGTTGGAGAAGCTATTGGAAAATTGAAGCATTGTTATGAATAGTCAAAGTGTAAGAATGAATCTCAACAAGGATGGAAATGAAAATGCAAAGGTAAATATAAATGGAAACTAAAAAGAGCAAGGCCTTAGAATGCAAATGACAAAGAAAATGTGGCACCATAAAATAGGTTCAATGCACCTAGACAGGGACATGGGTCACATTAAGAACATAGAGGTGAGGGTAATGGTGATTTTGGAGTGTTGGATATGTGGTAAGGATCACCTTAAGAGAGATTTTCTAGAGAATCAGGGTGGTAGGCCTCAGATATATAGTGCACAAAAGGCACAAAATGTTGGGGGTGTTGGTCAGCATGTTCCTTGTATTTATGCAACATTGGATAACAAACATGCAGACCATTAGGAATACATCATTGAGATGGAAGGTAAGATTCACCATCAAGTTATTTCTTTTTCGATTAACCCTAGATCTAATTATAGTTATGTTAGTCCTGAATTGGTTTACAAGTGTGGTTTGAATACAGAATTGCATGCAGAATCTTTGTTAGTGCTGTGTTCTATAGGTACAAAGAAGAGAGTTCATCATTGGGTAAGAGCTTGTGCATTTGATTTGAATGGTATGCCTAGGAAACACATTTGAATGTATTACCATTGGGATCATACAATATGTTGTTGGGCATGGATTGGTTGTATATTCATAGAACGAAGGTCGATTTTTATGAAAAGTCCATTGAGTGTGTGGAGGAGAATGAAGAACCATGTTGTTTCCAAGGAGGGTATAATAGTGGATCCAAGAAAGATAAGGACCATCATGGAGTGGGTAGCTCCTATAAATGTGGATGAGGTGAGATATTTCAGGGTGTTGGTAGGTTATTATAGGAGTTTCATGAAGAACTTCTCACAGATTGATTATCCTATTACATTATTATAGAGGAAAGGTAAGAAGTTTTACTGGGCAAAGGAGTGTGTGGCTAGTTTTGAGGAGCTTAAATAGTTGTTAACACATACTCCAGTGTTAAAGATTATAGATCTAGACAATGAATTTTTAGTATGTAGCAAGAGAGGAATTCGTGGTTTCTTTATGCAGGATTGATACTTGGTATGCTATGAGTCATGAAAACTAAACGAGAACGAGAAGAACTACCGAAAACATGATATTGAGTTAGCAGCGATCATACATGCATTGGAGATGTGGAGGTACTATCTTCTAGGAAGGAGGTTTGTGCCAATGAGTGATCACATTGGGTTGAGGTATTCACTTTACCAACCAAATATAAAGGCCTAGAAGGTGAGTTGGTTAGCCACGATCAGTGATTTTGACTTTGCGATGAGGTACATCAAAGGAAAGGAGAATAGGGTGGTAGAAGCTCTTAGCAGGTGGGTACATGTAAATCAGATAGCAGTTATGAGGTCCTATGGGACAAACTTATAGGACAAGATCTTGTAGGCAAGTCAATAAGATGTCAAGTATATGGATATTGCGCATAGGTTGCAGTAGAGTACAGTTACAGGTACATGTAGTGGTATAGCTATAGGTATAGGTATAGGTGCAGGTGCACAGGATGTGGAATATTATATTAGAGTAGATGGATTGGTTAGATTTAGGGATACGATATCTGTTCTGAATAGTAGTGAGCTCAATAAGTTGATCTTGAGGGAGTTTCATGTGAAAACATATTCCAGTTAGCTAGCCTACCAGAAAATATTAACTGTAGTGAAGACATTTTATTATTGGCCAAACCTAAAGAAGGATGTAGTAGAGTTTGTGGCTAGGTGTTTTGATTTTCAATGGGTGAAGGTAGAGTGGAATCGCAATCAGTAGGGTGATGATTGTAAATATTCCATCGAGCTACGTTATAAAGCTCCATGGGTAGTATGTTTTCTTTTCAACAACTTTTTTGAGCTATATGTGTGGTTTAACACTGAGGATGGTGTCCCCTAAGAGAAGGGTTCCATAACACCCTTTATGAAAATTCCATGTCATAAAAGTTAATAAAGGAAAAATAATAACCGCGGTTGATGGGACACTTATTCCAAGTCGAATATTGGGGAAAACATCCTAGTGTGGGTGTTCATTTGGTTTATAATGGATAGGGAAATGGAAAAGGATTTGGAAAGGAAAAATGGAATTTTTTCCAGATTTATTTATGAAAATAGTGGAAATTAGGAGAAACTAAAGGTGAAAGGTCACACATTACATGTGAGGAGGAAATTGAAGGAAAATGAAGGAAAATGAAGAAAATAGAGGCCTAATTGATAAAATGTCTTATGAGGATGAGTTTGTAACCTTTGGACAATTTAGTTTTAGAGCTCTCTCATTATTCTCTCTCTCTCTCACTCTTAGACACTTAGAGTTTTCTTGGAGTATTTTGGAATTGGATCAACAAAGGCAAAGAAGGGAAGAGGAAGAAAGGAGCAAGCAAGGAAGAGTAGGATCAAGTAGCTACAACAATATTTTTGTAGGTATTGATTTGCATGTGTGCTTTCCTTGCTAGATTTGACATGCATGGTATTTCATGTGGTTCTTTTGTTATCATGGCATGAGTTATTCCAAGTGTGGTAGTGTTTTCAGCCTAGCCTTGCCATTTCTCGATATACATGGTGTGATGGGTTTCTCATGTTTTAGTTGAGTTGAATTGCCAAATGTATTCAAAGATGAGTGAGGCAGATTTTCAAATGATAGAGAATGTGGCCTAGTGGTCACTGAACCATATTGTGGATTATGGTAAAGCCACTGGCCTATTAATCCTTGAGCCAAACTGTGGTTTTCAGTAAAGCTAGGATTTTGTTGCCTTGGTGGGCCTAGGAATCCTTGTCATTGAATGGTAGGATATACGATAAAGCCAAGAGGTGGATTTCTCTCTGTTGGGCCTAGTAATCCTAGGTTGGGATATGCGGTAAACCTTAGAGAGTGGGTCTCGGTTTAGGGCTTAGTGATCTAGTGTGGATTGTGGTAAATGCTGAGAGACTAGGAGATAAGAAAATTCTTCATGATGTAAGTGGAAATATCCAATGGAATCCATGCTTTTGTGTCCTAGTGATCAGATGGAGATCATGGTAAAGCCTTTTATTACATGTTTATTGTGTTGGCCTAGTGATCCAGGATGGATTATGGTAAAGCGTGGTTT
Organism: Pinus taeda; assembly: GCA_000404065.3. Classification (NCBI taxonomy): domain Eukaryota; kingdom Viridiplantae; phylum Streptophyta; class Pinopsida; order Pinales; family Pinaceae; genus Pinus; species Pinus taeda. The sequence continues at coordinate 42,840 of APFE030479156.1, forward strand.
CTATTAATGAGGGTGAGGTCGTTTAGCATCACGATGACCTGGTTGGTTCTTTTGGCTTGAGTCCCACATTCATGCTTGGAATATGGTATGGGGGCGAATGAGTATAGAGGTATTTGGCTCAACCATTCAATGGTTGGGTGGAACATGGTAGTCCTATCCCAGGTTTGGATTTTGTATCATCAATCTAAGTTTACTTCTCCTTGTATTTATATGAGTATTATATTGGTTTATATGTGGATCATATGGCTGTGATTTCCTATGGTACGGGGGTGAATGACTAAAAAGAGATTTGGATCAACCATTCTATGGTCAGGTGGAACATGGTAGTCCCATCTCAGGTTTAGATTCTACATCATCAATATGAGTTTACTTCTCCTTGAATTTATATGAGTTTTATATTGGTTTATATGTGGATCATATGGCTGTGATTTCCTTGGTATTTATGTTGCTCTTATGTTGGTTCTATGTATTTTTTATGATAGTGGTTATGTATGGCTCTCATCATGTTTCTACTTGTGAATTAATGAATAATGTATGTATTAACTAATAAATGATTATGTAGCAAATGACATAAGGTAAAAATGCTTCATAGTGATTCTTAGATAAGTATGAGATCCCTATTCTTATATCTATTGTTTACACCTGTAGATTACATATTTTTGATATGTTTTATGGAATGCCTATCATGGCTTGTAGGGGTCTGGTTAAGGGATTTTTCAAGTATTGTATTTGCATCATTTCTTCCTTGCTATATTTCTATTCTGGAGGTGTCATTCAATTCTGGGTAGTGACCTCCGCTTTAGGCATGAAAAAGTGACTCAAATCCTGGGGACACCTACATAGAACTAGGAAAAAACTCCCTGGATGTTACGATGCCTTGGTGTGACAACATCCAGAACCTCTTGAATGTTGTCAAGCCCATAACATGGGAGCATCCATAGGTCAAGTGGTCTAAAACCTCAGTGGGATGCAAGGCCTAGCTACTTAAGTGATTAGGATGGTTCCTAGGAGTCTTGTAGTTGATGTGGAAGGTCTCTTTTTTGTACTTCCATCGAATCCACCTCCTTAAGGTCACATAGGAGGTTGAATCTAATCATAGTAGCCTCTCTTCACATGTTTGCCCTGGTTGCCCATTTACTTGGATAGATGTGGGAGGATGATCCAAATTTAATAGGAAAGCAACAAATTATAGAGATAACCATAAATACAAAGATGCAATGGAAATAATGCTTTATTTTATTATTGTAAAATACTGAAATATGCTTACAATTAGAAATGGAAATAAACTAGCTTGGGTGATGGTAGCTTATCTCTGAGGAGAGATGTGGTGGCTACATGCCTCTGAATTGTCTTACAATGAGGCTCGAAGGCCTATTTATTGTTGAGAAACAATGGAAAACCCTAAACATCCAAAAACCTAACCCTAGGAGATGAAGCACCAAACTATGGGCTCTGTTTTTGGTAAATTGGTGCATCAACTTCCTAGGGTCATAATTTTGGCATATGATCTTCGTTTGACACACACAATACCTCGTTAGAAAGATATATTTGAGGAATACAACTTTGGTATGAACAACATGCTTGATCAACCCATGTTGCTCCCAGTTTTCCCAAAAAACATTGTTTAGGGCCTCAAAACAGTTCCAAAATTTTAGGACCTGAAAAACTGTAAAAAATAGTAAATTGTGCTACAAATAAGGAAACTGAAAAATTGAAGGAAACAATGGTGGAGGTCTAAGTGGAATAGGCGGGTGGCCACCAATATCCACCTGGATCATTCCTCCCCCCTTAGGAAGAAATGGTACCCATTGAATTGAGTTCCTCCATGAGATGAGGAAACTTCTGTTGAACTTGTTCCCTAGTGAGCCACTTGCCCTGCTGAAGGAGTTGGCATGCGTTGATAACTTGATGCAGTTGAATCTGCTACTAGCGAGTGTGCTTGATCTGCGTGTCCATGATCTAGTAAGTTCCAGATTTTTCCATGCAATCTGGATTTAACTCTATTGGTGTGAGCTATTTTGCAATGTCGGATGTGTCTAGTAATGGTGGAAAGTATGGGCGAAGGTAGTCCACATTGAACACTAGGTGCGGGCCAAGGAATGGGGGAATGCTGAGTGATGAGCCCTAGAAATGAGTAATTATATGGGCTCATTCAGCCTCTTAATTCGACTTAATCCACCATTCTCATTAGTTTATTGCATATTTTTTATTATATTTATGCTAATAGAGTGAATTGGGTTAGTCATTATGCCAAAAAGTCTAATGTGTGATTTATGCATATTTTTTGGTCAATTTTGAGACAAAATCAAAGGTTTTAATGAGCACTTGGCAGCAAAATTCGTGGAAGAACAAGGGAGAGGATTTGTAGGAAGGTGTCCCCTTCATTTATGAGCCCTTACCTCAAATTCTCCATGAGCAGCTCAGAGTTCAAGGGCCACCACATTGATTATCACAAGGGCAGCCGAGCAAGGGCTAGTAAAGTTGTTGTTAACTGCAAGTTCTGGCAGCCGAGTTCCTAAAGTTTAGGAGGGATGTTGGGGTCCTCAATTCGTATAAATAAGAAGGCTTAGGGCCTCATTGGAGTTAGCTAGTTAGTCATTCTTTAGTTCGATTTTAGTCATCTTTTAGGTAGTAGGTTAGCTCTGCCTTCCAGTACATTTTCAAGCCTTTTATTGTAGACAGTTTTTTGATGTAACTATTCTTTTTTATCAATAAAGATGAATCCAGCTTTGCACCAACTCTAATATTTCTTAGGAGGCTCTATATCTTGGGGTTGATCTGAACCCAAGTGCCCAGTACCTCTTTTCTGTACTTTTATGTGTCTTTGCTACATTCTTAGAATAAATTCTCTTATTTAGATGAAAATCTTGTTTTGTTACTTAGGTTACTTTTGATGATTAAAATAGATTTTCATGTTTCAAGTGATTTAACAGGTTGGTAACAAAAAATATCTTCAAAAAAGGCCATCAAGAAACCTTCGATCTCACCTCTCCCTCCTTGGGACCATGAGCTGAGACCTAGGTGTCCTTGCTGCCGTAAAAACACTGTTCTTGCTTCTTCATGCAATTTCTAGTGTTAGATTCTTCGTTGCAAAAGTTAGTACCAGTTGTGATTACATGCTTAGATCCATTCTTGCTTGGTTTCCATAGCTTTTTTACATGAGTTGCTATCAATAAACTTATGTTCATCATGCTTATGGTTTCTAGGTCAAATTAGGTCAAAATAGCTAGATCTTTGGTTTTCTTAGTCTTTGTTGGTTAGTTTTGGAAAATAACATGAAAAACACCTGTGATACCTATTTGCCTACCCTTACCCCATCAATGCAACCTGCTTTATCCTCTAACTCAGATTCTTGCCTTTCATTTGCCACGTTCTCTCACTTTGCTTTAATTTATACATTCTTGTGCATCATTGCTCCCTCCATCCGCGAACAAATCCAATCGCTCCTTAGCCTCATTCACCAGGTCCTAAACCCCTTAAAATCCTTATACAACCTCCATTTCCACTTTCCCACAGTTTTTCCTCCATCAACCCTCCAAAATCCTCTTTTCGGAACATCATGTAGAAGCTACAGAACATCCTGTAGAAGCTACAATACATCTTGTAGAACCCCTGCAAACTTCTTGTAGAAGCTCAAAAAAGTGGTTTCTTGAGATCTGATCACTGTGAAACTCTTTGGAAGGGTGATAGGGACCCCTTAGGCACTCTTCTCACCTTCCCAGCCTCCTACAAGCATTTCCTTTCATCAAACAACCTCTGCATAGACAAAACAGTTAAAACACATGCATAATAATTCTACAAGATTACTCAAAAATACAAAAAGATGTTTTTTTCCAGATTTCATTGCAGAAGTAGCTTAGTCACATGCATTTTACCTTTCTAAAAATCAATGGCATCCATTTCCACCGCTTTCATCTCTTTTCTTGCACCAGTAGGGTTAGTCGGTAAAACTAGGGTTTGCTAGGGTTTGCATTTCCTTTCAGCTTTCAACTTCTTTCTACAAGTAGACTAGCCTCCTTTGAGTTATCTTTCATCCATCACAGTTAAAAGATTCTTCTAAGAACTCATGGAATTTGGCTCAAGCTCCTAGCGAACTTGTGCTAGCTGATCAAGTGACAGCCATGGCTAGAGCTAGTACTTGTGCATACAGCACCGTCGCTTCCAAGTTTGTTTCAAACTACCAGGTTGATGCAAGTAAAGAAGGGAGTTTCAGGAGTTGCAGCATTATTGCTGCAATACTGGGGCCCACCACTGAGCTCAAATGAATTGTCTCCCATAGCCTTGGTAATGGTCCAAGGACCATATCAGAGTGGTTTGAGTTTCCGATAGGCTCCAGTAAGGCGTTCCTTTCGCAAATGAAACCAGACTTTATCACCCACCTAAAACTTGTGTGGCACCTATTGTTAATCATGTTGCTACTTGTACTTGGAATTTTATTTCTCTTGAATGTCGTGGACCTATTGGCGGATATATTTGTTACACTGAAATTTGTCACCATGACTATCTACAGTTAATATGGCTCCATCAATAGTCATATTATCCTCCTTGTGAAGCCTAATAACTCTGCTCTTCATGTCAAGCTTCAAAAAAGAGAGAAAGTCACTAAAAACATGTTTATCTCTGGGTACGCAGGTTCTCTCTACCTTGCCT